>JAANYP010002059.1:107410-319465 GCA_020465985.1 Centrapalus pauciflorus | reverse complement strand
GTGTGTATGAGAGAGAAAAGATTTGGGCGGTTTGATTTGAAATGTTTGTTAACGGAAAACGGAACGGTTGTCCATGTCAGAAACATTGTCAGACCACTTGACCTTTTTGATCACTAACACACGTAACATACATTATCCGCAGTAATTAAGTTAAATAAAACATAATTTAAGAAACTTAATTATGAAGAAAGGTAATTAACCTGTTGGTCTACGCTGATGGTCAAACCTGTGATGATCAGGGTCAACAAGGTTCTCAGTCTTCAAGCTGTTCTTCCTTCAAACTGTTCCTTCAGCCTGCTCTCCTTTGTGAGAACAGGTTGAGTTCAATAGATGAACAGGTTACAGTGTGAAGAAGTGAACAGGTTGAAGACTGAACCATCAGAGCAGGCTGGACGAATAAACAGGTTAAACTGTTTTTGTTCAGCCTGTTGTATGTTCAAGATGTTCAAGTTTTTCAGACAAATGACTAAGTACAGAACATGTATAACCTGTTCTGTCTAAGCTGTTCAGAGAAACTTGAGCAGTGTGAGACATACGAATTATTAGACCGTTGAGAGACACTTAGTCACTCTTGTTTAACATGCCCAGCTTGCTGACAAGGTAATTAAACCTTGTTTCATCTAGAGGTTTGGTGAAAATGTCTGCAAGCTGTTCATTTGTGGAAATAAAACTTACCTCCACATTACCTTTTTGGATGTGATCCCTGATGAAGTGATGTCTGACTTCAATATGCTTTGTTCTTGAGTGAAATACTGGATTGTTGGAGATGGCTATGGCACTTGTGTTATCACACAGAATAGGAGTTTTCCTATACACAAGCCCATAGTCTTCAAGCTGATGCTGCATCCACAGAATCTGCCCACAGCAGCTTCCAGCAGCAATATATTCAGCTTCAGCAGTAGAAGTGGACACTGAGTTCTGCTTCTTGCTACTCCAACTGATCAACTTTCCACCAAGGAGTTGACATCCACCTGTTGTGCTTTTCCTGTCTAACCTGCAGCCTGCAAAATCAGAATCTGAATAACCTGTTAGTTCAAGGCTTGAGTCTTTGGGATACCAAAGACCAAAACCTGGAGTACCCTTCAGGTATCTGAAGATTCTTTTAACAGCTGCAAGATGTGATTCCTTTGGATTAGCTTGGAACCTAGCACATAAACAGGTGGCAAACATAATATCAGGTCTACTAGCAGTCAAGTATAGCAAGCTCCCAATCATGCCTCTGTAAGCTGTTACTGAAACAGCTTTGCCACTGGCATCAGCATCCAATTTTACATTGGTTGCCATTGGGGTTTAATAGGAGAACTTTGATCAAATTTAAACTTTTTCAAAAGATCTAAAGTGTACTTTCTTTGATTTATAAAAATTCCAGTTGAGGTTTGTTTAACCTGTAATCCTAAAAAGAAAGTTAGTTCTCCCATCATACTCATTTCATACTTAGATTTCATGAGTAATGAAAAATTCTTGCATAGTTGCTCATTAGTAGAACCAAATATTATGTCATCCACATAAATTTGAACAAGCATAATATCAGACTTCACCTTCTTTATGAACAATGTGGTATCCACTTTACCTCTGGAGTACCCATTGCTCATAAGGAATTCAGTAAGAGTGTCATACCAGGCTCTAGGGGCTTGTTTGAGACCATAGAGAGCTTTGTCCAACTTATAGACAAAACCTGGGTGATGTTCATTTTCAAAACCTGGAGGCTGCTTGACATATACTTCTTCTTGCAGCTTCCCATTCAAAAATGCACTCTTCACATCCATTTGAAATACCTTTATGCTCTTATGAGCAGCGTAGGCTAGATACAAACGAATTGCTTCTAGCCTGGCCACAGGAGCAAATGTCTCATCATAGTCAATGCCTTCCTCCTGTCTGTAGCCCTGAGCAACCAGTCTTGCCTTATTTCTAATGACATGACCTTGCTCATCCATTTTGTTTCTGAAAACCCATTTTGTGCCAATTATTGTTTTTCCTTTAGGGGCAGGGACCAGCTTCCATACTTTGTTTCTCTCAAACTGATTGAGTTCTTCTTGCATGGCAGTGATCCAATTGGCATCTTTTAGTGCTTCATCCACCTTCTTTGGCTCCATCAGTGAAACAAAACTAGAGAACATACAAAAGTTCCCTAAGCTGTCCCACCGAGTTTGTATCCCTTTATTGATGTCACCAATTATTTGATCATTGGGGTGACACCTGATCCACTTAGGATCATTTTTCAATGATGACTTACCAGAGTTGTTAACATCTTCAGCAGGTCCTGTTGAACAGCTCTCAAGATTTTCAGACACACTGTTGACTTGAGCCTGTTCACTTGTTGAACATGTCTGACCACTTTTGAACATATCAGCAGAGGAACTGGGGAAATCAGCATTGATAGGTTCTGGACATGCAGTTGTAATTAAGTCAGTACATTTATTCACACAGGGTGTATTGACATAATCATCATCATGTCCATCATGATTAGCAGGTTCCACACTGGGTGTAGTGGAAGCTTTTGAGTCCTCTTCATTGAATGAATGCATCAGATCATCAAAGTTGAGGTCTCCTGAAACTGATTCAGGAACAGCTTTGGTGGAGGCATTCTTGGACTCTTCAAAGGTGACATTGATAGATTCATCTATCACCTTTCTTTTGTTGTTGTATACTCTGTAGGCTTTGGAGATAGAAGAGTAGCCAACAAACACACCTTCATCAGCTTTAGGTTCAAATTTTGACAGCTGGTCCCTTTGATTCAGAATGAAACAGGGACATCCAAACACATGGAAATAGCTGACATTTGGCTTTCTCCTTTTGAGCAGCTCATAGGGGGTCTTGTTGAACCTTTTCACCACTAAGGATCTGTTTTGAGTGAAGCAGGCAGTGTTGACAGCTTCAGCCCAAAATGATGAAGGCAAACCTGATGCACACAGCATGGTTCTGGCAGCTTCAATGAGAGTTCGGTTTCTCCTTTCAGCAACTCCATTTTGTTGGGGAGTTCTTACTGCTGAAAAGTTTTGACTGATACCTTTCTCTTCACAGAAGTCTTCAAGAGTACTGTTTCTGAATTCAGTACCATGATCACTTCTAAGCTGCTTTACTTGGGCAGAGTTCAGCATTTCCATCTTTTTAACAAATCCAATAATTTCTCTCGCAGCCTCTCCTTTGCTCTTCAAAAAGATCACCCATGTGTACCTGGAGAACTCATCAACCATTACAAGAGTGTATCTTCTTCCTCTAGACTTGGGACATTAATAGGTCCAAACAAGTCCATATGGATTAAGAAGAGTGGAGTATCAATAGAGAAATTATGTTTGGATTTAAAAGATGTTTTTCTCTGCTTGCCTTTCTCACAAGCTGTGCATAATCTATCTTTGGCAAAAGTAATAGAAGGCAAACCTGTCACCAACTCTTTCTTACAGAGTTTATTGATGTTCTTGAAGTTCAGGTGTGACAGTCTTCTATGCCATAACCATTTTAGATCAGCATTGGTTCTTGTGAGAAAACAGGTTTCAGTTGTGGGATCAGCAGAATGCATATCCACAACATATACACCTTTCTTTCGTTGAGCACACAGCACAACTTTGCCTTGGGAATCCAATATGTAACCCAGGTGCTCATCAAAGTTAACCTTGTAGCCAGCATCACACAGTTGACTTATGCTAACAAGGTTATGTTTTAGCCCAACCACATAGGCTACCCTTTTGAACACTGCAGCACCAGCTTTAAGAGTTCCATATCCCTCAGTGGATCCCTGTACATTGTCACCAAAGGTGACTTTTGGCCCTTTTTCAGGCCTGAGATCACTCCGCAGTTCTTTACAACCTGTCATGTGCCCTGAGCAGCCACTGTCCAAGTACCAAACCTGGGAAGGTTGTTTTTCCTGCAGAGTGAGAAGAGAATTATTAGTTATTTTTAGGGGAACTCATCACACAGATGAGTTCTCCTACTTCATCAACACTTGTTGATGGATTTTGAATGTCCACACTAATATTCCCTATTTGAATGGTATCAGTTTGAATACCATCCTCAGTGACTATGTCATTTCCACCACTGCTTGTAACAGCTGTGAGGGAAACAGCAGAGCCAACAGGCCTCATGTCCTCAGATTCAGGACAGTCCTTGGCCAGATGTGTCTTCTTCCCACACTTGTAGCATTTTCTCTTTTTAGTACTTTTGGAAGAAGGACCTTCAGAAACATATTCTGAGCTGTTTTTGTTGATTCTTTCAGGTTTAGCATTTTTTGTAAAATCAACAGCTTGTGTGGTAAGTTCAAAGGCCACAGCTTTGACTGTCTCTTCTTTCCTCTTTTTGGGAGGACAGATGTCAAAGACAGGAAGCTTGATTGGCTTTTGAGCTTCCACAGGTTTGGGAAACTTATTCCCAGTTGTCTCAGTTTGAGCAATGGCTTTGCCTTTGCCCCTACTGAGTTGTGATTTATGCTGCCTATCAGCATACTCACTGTGTTTGGTTTTGAAAAACTTATTTTCATTTAAAACCAACTTACCACCATGATTTGAAGACTTATTTGAAATCACAGCAGTTTTGTTTTCAACCTGAGACTTACCCTTGTTGAAAACAGGCTGCTTACTTTTTGAAAACTTATTTTCAAAATGTTTAGCATCAAAAGGATTAACATGCTTTTTACCAACAGCTTTGGGCTCTGAACTTGTTTTGTCAACAGGCTTAGCATCCACAGCTTCAGTTTGAGCATGTTTTCCTTTCTTCTGCTTGTGTGAGCTAGCAGAGCACTTAGCAGGCTGTTTTGGAGAACAGACTCCAACATCAGCTTTTGAGCTGAGTTCACACAAGCTGTCAGTATTTTGAGGCCTGATAAACCTGTTTGTTGAAATAAGTTTACCATTCACATTTTGGATGAATGTATTTGGAAGTTCACCAAGAGTGGACAAGTCTTCTTTCAAATTACTTATTTCAACGATGGAAGCTGCTGTGTCAAGATCCCCTCCAAGATAGGCTTGGATTTGAGCAGGGATCTGTTGACTGATACAATGGCTGACTTTTTGTGCAGATTGGCACCAAGAGTCAACTATCTTTTGAAGCTTAGCATGCTTTATATCTGTTTCTCTCTTTTCTTCCAGTAAAATGGAGTTGATGTGTTTTAATTCATCAAGCTCAGTTTCCAACTTATAGAAACTGTCCAGTTTACTGGTTTTAGTTTTAAGATCAGCTTTAAGCTTAGAGATTTCAGATAATAAAGCATCATGCTTCTCAACAGCAGCTTTCAGATCAACAAGCATGTATTCAAACATTTTAACTTTTTCTTCAGAACTGTAAGCCATAAAATTTTGTACCTTATACATCATTGTAGGATTCCAGTTCTCCAAGCTGCTGAAGGCTTCAGCTTCAGCCATGTCCTGTTTGAAACTGCTTGTTGATGGAACATCAGAGTTGGCCATCAGACACTGATTATCTTCTTCATCAGATGATGAATCAGATTCCTCCCAGTCACATGTCTCAGCCATGAGTCCCTTCTGGCGATTGGAAGACACAGAGTTTTCCAATTTCCTCAGCTTAGCCATGGCCATAAGGTACTTAACCCTATAGCCATCATCCCTGTTAGTCTTGATAGGTTTGGATGACTTACCAACAGCTTTTGACACACAGTCAGCAGCTATATGGCCAGTTTTGCCACACTTGAAGCACTCAGCCTTGGATTTGTCAAATGCTTTCTTTTTGCCAGCACTTGCACCTCCTTGTAGCATACTTCTTCCAAATCTTCTCTTGCTGAACTTTTTGACAAGCATATCTATCATTTGCTCATCATTTTGTTCAGTAAGATCTGCAGCCTCTTCTTCTTCAGACACCTCCTCCTTATCATCATCCTGTTGATCAGGTTGAGTGAACACATCACTCACCTGATTAACAGACTGTCTCACATTAGCCACAAAGGCAGTACCTTTTCTGGACATTTCCAAGGCATTCCTCTTTTGCTGCCTTGATTGTTCATCATTCAGTAAGGATCCATACAGATTGACCAGATCCATACTTCTGATAGTACCTGAGTTTCTTAGGATGGTTGAGAAATAGTTCCACTCCTCAGGTAAAATGTCCAGAAACTTGTTCACCAAAGTAAGACTGTCCTTGGTGATCCCAACAGCTTTGAGATCATTCACCAGAGCAGTGAACCTGGTGTAGGTTTCTGTGAGAGACTCCTTTGGTTTGGCAAAGAAGAGTTCATACTGTCTAACAAGATTGTTAATCCTGTTGTCCAGTGTGATTGTGGGTCCATCATAGACGGTACACAGAGTATCCCACATCTCCTTTGCAGTCTTCATCTTCTCAACCTGCTTGAACACATCATCAGGAAGAGAAATGACCAGGTTGTTTCTGGCCTTTGCATCCAGAGCTACCATTCTCTTGTCTTCATCAGACCATTGAGCTTTTGCTTTCTCAAAGGTCCTGATTTCAGGAGCAGCTCCTTCAACCGCTGGAGTTATTGTAGTAACAGAGGTTGGCACATAGGGACCCTCCATCACTATCTCTGGCAGTTGTACATCCAGATTCTCTAAATAGAGCATCATTCTGCACTTCCAACCAGAGAAGTTTTGATGATTAAATTTTGGAGGCTTGCCCATAGAGCCATTGTCATAGTAAGAAGAGTTTGCAGCACTGTTGTCCATGGAAACTTGGGATTATGAGAGATCTAGAATGACACACACTCTAAACAGCTCTGATACCAGTTGTAGGTCCCGAAAGGTTCCCAAAGTATATAGTAATAAACTGTAGAGGGGGGGTGAATACAGTATTTAAAATCTACACACTCTTTTTCTCAATGTTTGTATGTATTATCAACAAATGTTAATTACAAACAAGCTTGACTGCGGAATTGTTCAAGCTGAGATGACAGAATACAACAGTATGGTTTCTAGTCTAAGACACACTCAAACTAGATTACAATGAACACACTCACTAAGATGCACTCACTGTATTTTACAAGACTTTAAGGAACAGCTTTGGTAAACAGCTTAGACACACAGAAGCTTGTTTACAGAAGATTTGCATGCATGAATATCACACTTGCACGTTCACTCTTGGTTTAAGCACTTAGCTTTCTTCACATTCTTTCTGACCTTAGAAGCTTCCTTTTATACTCACTTAGAGGATCTAAGAGAAACATCTTCATTGGGCAGAATGAAAAAGGAGAAGTCTTGTTTGAAAAGACAATATAACTTTTCTGCACTTTTCTGAAAAGCAGACTTGCCTTCTCTTGTGCAGAACTTTTGTCTTTTTACTTTCTACTGTTGCATTGCCTTTAACCATTTTAGGAATGTCAACTTTGCGTCTTTCTTCCTTGTAAAGGCCTATTTTGATATAAGAAAAAGGTCTGTCACCCTTTTTCAAATATCCGTTTGTCTTCATGTAACAGAACAGCTTGGGCAGGCTGAGCGGTTCTGCTTTCCACTTTGTCTTCAACTGTGTAAACTGATCTGGTAGTTAAAAACAATACATGATGACTTGGAAACAAATTCCATAAAGTGTTTAGCCTGTTCACAAAGAACAGGTTCTGTTCACAAAGAACAGAACACTTTAAAAATGCCCAAGCTGCTCAACAGTGTAGAGCAGCGTAGACAGTTTATGTCCAGCCTGATCAGCAGACTGATCAGCTTGGACAAACTGTCTTGGTTGCAACACATGCAACGTATAGAACAGCTTTAGACTGATATTGCAAATCATTTTCAGGTTTCAATAAGGCATATAACAGGCCTTAAATTCAACCTTCAAATGTATCAACAGGTTTGATTATAAAATCTCCCCCTCAGATGTAGAGCAGGTTTGACTGAGGCCTTTTTGTGCCTAACACTAGGCTAGCAGTCCCAACAGCTTCTCAAGCTGTTAGCCTAGAAACTCAAACTGTTCCAGAAACTGAACCATTCACTGGTTCTGATGGAGATGACACAAACCTTGGAACATCCTTCCAAACAGAGAGAGCCCACACTAAGAGTTCATAAGTATCACCCTCTCAATCAAATACTGGGTGATCCAAGCACTCCTGTTCAAACAAGGAAGATGGTCCACAATGAGACTGCTGTTGCTGAACAAGCAGTTCCAGAATTCAGCCTAGCTGCTTTTGAACATGCCTGTTTCATGTCTCAACTAGAACCCAAAAAGGCATCAGAAGCACTAAAAGATTCATCCTGGATTGAAGCTATGCAAGAAGAGCTTTTACAGTTTAAAATTCAGAATGTATGGACTCTGGTGGATCTTCCTAAAGGTAAGAGAGCAATAGGTACAAGATGGGTGTTCAGAAACAAGAAGGATGAGAGAGGGATAGTCATCAAGAACAAAGCAAGACTAGTAGCACAAGGGTACACTCAAGAAGAAGGAATAGATTATGATGATGTCTTTGCTCCAGTAGCAAGAATTGAAGCCATCAGACTATTTCTAGCATATGCAAGTTTCAAAGGCTTTAAAGTGTATCAAATGGATGTTAAGTCTGCTTTCTTGTATGGGACAATTGAAGAGGAAGTGTATGTGTGTCAACCTCCTGGTTTTGAAGACTACAAGTATCCAGACAGGGTGTACAAGCTAGACAAAGCTCTCTATGGTCTTCACCAAGCCCCCAGAGCATGGTATGACACACTGTCATCATATCTTCTACAGAATGGATTCAAGAGAGGCACTCTGGACAAAACACTTTTCATTAAATCCATCAAAGCTGAGATTCTTCTTGTCCAGATCTATGTTGATGACATCATTTTTGGCTCAACTAATGATAAGTTGTGCAAAGATTTTGAGGCCTAATGCACAAAAAGTTTCAAATGAGTTCAATGGGGGAACTCACATTCTTTCTAGGGCTGCAGGTCAAACAGAAGCCTACTGGTCTATTCATAAGTCAATCAAAGTATGTCAAAGACATACTGGAAAAGTTTGGCTATCAAGACACAAAGGTTGCAAGCACTCCAATGGATCCTCATAAACAGCTTCATACAGACAAAGACGGCATAGATGTGGACATTCATCTATACAGATCCCTTATAGGATCTCTCATGTATCTAACATCTTCTAGACCTGATATAATGTTTGCTGTCTGTGTGTGTGCCAGGTTTCAATGTTCACCAAAGGATTCTCACTTGGTTGCTGTTAAGAGAATTTTCAGATACCTTAAAGGCCAACCACATTTAGGCCTCTGGTATCCCAAAGACTCTCCTTTTGAACTAACTGCATATTCTGACAGTGACTATGGTGGTTGCAACATTGACAGAAAATCCACAACTGGTGGATGTCAATACTTAGGAGCAAGACTGGTCTCTTGGCAATGCAAGAAACAAACAACTGTCTCCACATCATCCACTGAAGCAGAATACGTAGCAGCTGCAAGCTGCTGCTCCCAGGTAATGTGGATTCAAAATCAGCTAAGAGACTATGGTATGAATTTCTTATCCACTCCTATTTATATTGACAATTCAAGTGCCATTAGCATTGTGCAAAACCCAGTGAAATTCCCAAAAACCAAGCATATAGAAATCAGATTTCACTTCATCAGAGATTGTAATGAAAAGAAGTTAATCCAAGTTACCAAAATACATACTGATGATCAGCTAGCTGATCTATTTACAAAACCTTTTGATGTAGGAAGGTTCACTTTCCTAATATCAAACATTGGTATGGTAAACATGGATTAATTGATTTTTATTATTATCAACTCAATATGCTAATTTAAGGGGGAGACACTGTTCCATTGAAAATCTGCACAAATTTACACTAACAGCATGAGTCTTTTCTCATGCTGCTAGTTCATTTTCTCGGACTGCTAGTTATTTTCACTTGATCTGTCAAAGTGTGCAGGGTATTTAGGTAATTTCCCAAATGTGTGCGCGGGACCTAACCTTTTCGAAACCTTTAAAGGTCCCAGTTTCGTTCAGTTGTAACTACCAGTTACATATTCTTCTTCCACGGCCTTCTGCTTTCTCTCTGAACGATACACACATTCTCTTCAAACCCTAAACCCTAAACCGTCGTTTCTTGATCAATGGAGTTCGTAAAAGAACACAACTGCCTCCCATACACCCTGAAACACACTGACCTTGAACCGTTCCATGAGATGATGGACTTCCTCAGGAACTCCCATATACACTATGCACTCAATATTGACCCCACTATATACATATCTCATATTGAGCAATTCTGGAATCATGCCTATGTTCAAACCATCAATGGAGTGCCTACCCTGACTTCCAAAATCGATGGTACTACCATCAATATCACCGAGGAGTCCATCAGACATCATCTGCATCTTCAAGATGCCACAGGTATAAAAGACCTATCTCTTACTGCTTTACACTTTGGTCTTCAAAATATTGGATATAGGGGTCCTGCTGATTCTTTTACTTTCTTGAAAGCACATTTTTCTCCTAAATGGAAATACCTTGTGCATATTATTCAGCAATGTTTAAGCCCCAAAAGAACTGGTTGGTCCGAATTTTCTTCAAATATTGCCACTGCCTTAGTGTGCTTTTCTACTGGCCAACAGTTTAATTTTTCAAATATGATCTTTCAAGGAATGTTAAGGCATCATTCCTTGAAGCATGGGAAATTTTTGATGTATCCTCGATTTTTGGCAAAAATAATTGCACACACCTGCACTGCTTCAAATTTACATAAGAGGATATATGTTTCCCATAGGCACTCACTATCTTCAATCAAAAGGCTGATAAAGCCAAGTGCCAATTTTGTTAGCATTGATGCTCCATTGCCCTCTGCAATGATGAACATCATCACAAGAAACAGAGGAGAGGGGCCTGAGCAGACACAGCCTAACATTACTGCTTCAACCCCAGGACCCCAACCCACTCCTCATGATACAGATATTCCCTCTGATCCTTTTGTACAGCCCAAACGCCCACTACAATACTTATATAAAAGGAAAAGGGGACGAGGAGCTCCTTCCTCCTCCTCCCTTAGACAAGAGCCATATATCCCTGTGCAGGAGGATCCTTCTGCACAGAATATCCAAAGGGAACCAATTGAGGACACTCCCAACCTCAATCAGGAGGTGAACATCTCTTCTGAGACTGTTCATATGGGTTCTGTGGCTGGCACTACTGATGTCTCTGCACAAGAGGCACAGGACAGGGCCAACATCTCTAAGACCACACCCATGGCAACAGCAAGTGTGCAAACACGAGCTGGAAGTCCCCAGTACCAAGAAAAGAGGGGCCCAGAGGTTCCTACTTCTGGTGTTAATGTCAGTGATAGACCACAAACACCCCTGGTGTTATCTGATCTTGAGACTAGTCTGCAACTGATGCTCTTAACGGATCCAAAGCTGAAACCTGTTGTAACAATGTTGGAATACCAAATGTCCATCATTGCTGCACAGGGGGCACAAATTCATGCACTCAAACAGGCAGAAGCTGCTCACAATCAGAAACTGGCTAATCTACACAAAGGGTTTACTCTTTGTGGAAATAAGCTCATCAAACTAGAGCAGTTGATTCAAACCCATGTGGCAAAGGTTGTAGGTCCTTCTGACCAAACCAATGCTTCCAAAAAGGGGGAGAATCAGGAAGTTCCTGAACCAGTCCAAGCAGCTCCAACACCAACAGTCCAAGCAGCATCAACAGCTCCATCTTCTAGGCTAGCAGTCCCAACAGCTTCTCAAGCTGTTAGCCTAGAAACTCAAGCTGCTTCTACAAGAGCAACTGGAGTTGTTATAAGAGAAGGTATTCAAGCTCCATCCAGTTCAGTCCAAGCTACATCTTCTGCTACAAAAGATAAGGGCAAGGGTATTCTCATTGAGTCTCCAAAGCACAAGTTTTCTTCCAGAAAAGCCCAGATTGCCTTTGATGCTGAGATTGCCAGAAAATTAGCAGAAGAACAAGATCAGGCCTTAGACCAGCAAACCCATGCCCCAATGCAAGATGATGAAACCTTAGGAGATTACCTAAGAGGGTTTGTGGTCAAGCAAGGTGAAAGGAAGAGGAAGATGCCAACTGGGCATACCAAGGCTGAAAATAGAAGATTCTTGATCAATTTTGCCGTTGCAGCAGACATACCAAAGAAAATTGCTCAGTCCATGAGTACTGAAAGGCTGCAGGAAATACATGATAAAGAAATGGAGAAAAGAAAGAAAACAAGAGTCTCTTCAGCAGTTCAGCCAGTACCAAAAGTTCAACCGTCCCAATCAGTCCAACCATCAACAAAACCAGTCCAAACTGAAGCTGCCAGTGCACCTGCTCCCACTGATCAACCTACTGTTTCTGTTCCATCATCTGTTAAGAGGGTGATCTTTCAGCACCATTTGCAAAAAGCTATGGAAATAGAAAAGTTGATTGATCAACATGACTTCACAAAGCCAGAAATCAACTACTGGTTTGCCAGGTCTCTGGATGAAAGAAATATAAGGGTCAAGTTTGTGATAAGGAGAGAATCTGGACCAGAAGAGGAGTATGATACATTCTGGCAGATGGTCCATAAGCTGACCAGGGATGAACTAATAAAGATGTACCACATAGGGTCTGTTTCTCAAGTCAGATCTGATCTTCCACAAGTAAAACAACTCATCAGAGATCTAAGTTCAGTTGCTGATGCTGAATTTGCAAGAAAAGAAGTGGAAGATGCTTAGAAGAAAGGGAAGCAGATCAAGGAAGTACATATTTTTGTCAAATCCAGAACCTACAGAATTCAATTCAAAGATGGATTTGGTATTTTCTTCAATCTCGAGTTTTATAATTTTTCAAAAGATATGCTGCTTCAAATAAAATCAGTTAGGATATCTTGTGATAAAGAAGAGATGAAGAGAGAATTTTTGAAGGCTATAGATCAGAAGCTTGCACAATTGTAAGTTTTTGAAAGCCTTGGTTTGTAAATAACAGTTTACTTTTTCATTTCCTTATTTGTATAGAACTTAAAGTCTTGTATAAAGAATTTAAGTTAGGGGGAGATTGTTGGGAAATAGTTTAAGTATACTCAAGCTGTTAGTTAGACTTCTCATACTGTTAGTAGAATTTCTGTGTAAGTACAAAGTTCATGCTGCTAGTTGAAGAAACTCGAGCTGCCAGTATAAAAGTTCAAGCTGCCAGAGCAAAATAACTCAAGCTGCTCAGTTCATGCTGCCAAGTCATTCAAGCTGCTCAACAGTTTCATAAACAGAATGTGCTGATTTTCAGGGAAGATATCTACAAGAAGATTCCAGCATATCTACTATCAGAGAAGTCATAGTCCTTCAAGGAAACACGTCCATAAAGCAATATAAATAGACAGAAGATTGTATAGAAGATATACGCATAGAATAAGAGTTTTCTGCATATTTTGAGTCTGTAATTGCTTTATTGTTCAAGTTTTCTTAAGCCTCTAAGGTTGTAAAACCCTAAGAACAGTTTGTGTTCTTCGTCTAATCAAAACAGATTAGAGGTGATTGTAATCAGTGAATTCAGCAATACAAACAGTCTTGATTACTTCTTATGTTTTATGCTATTATTGATTCTGAAAGTTTTTGTCAAAATAATTAAGTGTTATTCCGCAAACTTCTTAATTAAACTTTGATTCAAAGCAAGATTATTGATTTATACTCTGATAAATTCAAATCAGTTAATCTTGGTTATTCATAATTTTCATAAGTTATAGATCCTGACAAAGTATCATTCGTCAGCCTTTTCACCAAACTTAGGTTGATGTTTTGTTTTCATTAACGTACATGGTACCCCAAATAGTTCGAAGCCAGTTAAATTTGGTTGCCTTTTATTCAAAACTTCATAACAGGTTTTGTTCAATGCTTTGACAGTAAGGACACTGTTTAAAATATGACACGCGGTATTCACCGCCTCCCCCCAAAACATGGTAGGAAGCTTTGAATCCGAGAGCATGGTCCTTGCTGCCTCAATCAAAGTCCTGTTTTTCCGTTCTGCCACCCCATTTTGTTGTGGCTCATATGGTGCACTAAATTGATGCACTATGCCCTTTGATAGGAAATATACACCAATAACTGTGTTTTTAAACTCCGTTCCGTTATCAATCCTGATACGTTTAACCCATGTTCCGTATGAGTTTTCCACTTGGTCTAAGAACCCGATTAGCTTGGCAGCTGTCTCGTCCTTTGTACCTAAAAATAAAACCCATGAAAATCGTGAGTATTCATCAGTAATAAGCAAACAATACCAACTACCACTTATACTCCTTTTGTTGATTTGTCCGAACAGGTCCATATGCAACAAATCGAACGTGGCAGCTATTGAGTTCTGAGTCTTGGACTTGTGTGCCTTCTTTTGTTGTTTTCCTTTATTGCAATGTAGACACTTGTCCTAAACTGAAAACTCTTCATTGGAACACCTTGCACCAATTCATTTTTCGTAATGTAATTCATTTTTCTCAGATGCAAGTGTGCCATGCGTCTGTGCCATAAAACTGATTCCGTCTCTGAAGCTTTAGATAGTAGACAAATTCGTCCAATTGAAGATTCCGGCTTGTTCATGTCTAGCATGTACAGTTCATTCTTCCTTGGAGCCCTCATCAGTATCCACTCTTCAGGTACTTTGAATCCCGACTTCAGCACTAACGCCTCAGTATCAGTGAAAAGTACTGAGTTCTTCTTATCACAGATTTGAGATACACTAATGAGATTGTGAACCAGTTTATCAACATGATAAACTTGATCCAGTTTGATAGTCCCATTAGTGACCACTCCAGTACCGGTGATAGTCCCTCCTTTATTGCCAGCGAATGACAAATCCCCTATTCCCTCCCTTGAAGTCTGCGAGTAGACTTCTTTCCCCTGTCATGTGCCTGGAGCAACCACTGTCGACAAACCACTTATGTTTGGACCTGTAGTTATCTCCTGCACATGAAAGAAAAAGGTTAGTTATCACGGGGAACCCAAGCCATGACTGACTTGGTAATACCATTCTCGTCCACATACTTGAACTCTTTCAAATACCCATCTCCCCTTTCAGGTGAGTTGTGTTTTTGATTTTGAGCCTGTTGTGGTGCAGAGTGATTTAAGTTCACTCTCGGCCTTTGTGTAGGCATTTGTTGTGGAGCTCTTGAATCGTTTCAATTATAAGGCATTTCCGATAGATATCCCTGAGCTCTACCTGGTGTTTGATGTCTTACAGGAGTGTATGACCTAACCGGAGTGTAAGCTGTGCTAGGCGTAGTACTCCTATAATTTTGTTGTGGTCCTGACTTAGATTGATTAATGACTCTATTTGGTGAATTAGTCCTAATCACTTCTTTGGGTCGACCTGACACAGGTGTTTGTTTCACAGCAGATTTTGGTGTGGCTTGCACAGTTTTCTCGGTGTTATTAGAACTACTTGTGCTTGCAACACTTGTAGAAGGTATATGTTGTTCCATCTTTCCAGTTTTAGGTGTAGAGTCTACTTTCCTATGTGGACAACTAGAAGCCACATGTCCCCTTTCATGACATCTAAAGCAAGACATTTTGTTAATAGACTTTTTATGTGTGCCCTTTGACGTAGGTGTCTCACTAGTGTCTGGTTCTTTCGGCTCAACTATAGTGACTGGTTTCTCCTCTTGATCATTAAAGTCAATTTTGGCTTGTCGTACAGGCTTATCACTAGAGGTTGGCACAAATTTGACCTTTTTAATCGTGACATTATTACTAGTCACCTTAGTTTCCTTATCCTTAAAAATTTCAGACTTAGGTTCAGGTGCTTTCTCTGATTCAATTGGTTTTTCAGGTTTCTCCTGAGGTTGAGGTACATAATTATCATTGAAAGGCAGAGGACTCTCAAGATACCCTAGACCTACAGGTTTCTTAGACTGACGCTGTCCATCTAAGATCTTCCTTAGGTTGAGTGATGAGTTCCTAAACTTTTCCAGTTTACTGTTTACCTCAGCTACCTTAACCTTAGATTCTGCTAGCTCTACTTCTTTGGTCTTAAGCTCTTTGGTCAATGCCTCAACATGTTCATACATCAGTTCTAATCTAACACACTGCTCACTCAGCTTGTCTTTTAGAACTGTGATATCTTGTGCATCTGCCTTAAGCTTATTTCTAAGGTCTTCCTTTATATCTAAGAGGCTAGCGTTGTCTAATTTTAAAGATTCATTCTGAGCAGTTATAGTTTGATGTGGTTCTAGAACCAAGTTTAATCTGTCATTAGACGTAGCACACAAAGTACATAAATCACAGAAAATTGAGAAATTCAGAATTACCTTGTCGTGATCAGATTCCACATTGGCCATCTGTGCGGCGAACTCAAGAATCGTCTGATCTTCTGACTTTTCTACCAACATAGGACTGATATCATTCTGATTGTTGTCCCCTGTCGTTTCCTTTGCTCTGTCACTTCCAGTCTCGTTTACTTCAGCCATAAAGGCTCTAGCGTTCGACTCTGGATGTGCACTCTAGTCATAAGTTCCATCGAGATGTCTGTCAGATGTGACATTGGTTAACAGACCAGCTATATTTGCCTGACTGCTTGAAATACCCGGCAGATATCTCCATTGAGATTGCATCTGATACTGGCTCTGGTAGTTCTCGACTTTTGGTCTTTGACACTCTCTAGCGAAGTGTCCTAACCCTTGGCAGTTGCCCGTCCTCTTGATGAAAATTCTTGACTCGCTGAGTCACCACGGCCAGTTGCCATTGCAGATCCATTTCCTCTAGATCATCAGGATCTACCTGATCATAATCCTCATTCCAAAGCGCAGGATCGTTGATTTTCCCTTGAACGCAATTGCCATAGGCGGCCATAAATGAAGCCAACAGATTTTGATGGTCTTCAGCTGATTTTGCGCTCATCGGCATCTTTGAATACCCTTGAGATGTAGATGTAGTCGGAGTTTGCTTTTCTTCTGGTCTAGAAAACCCTAAGAAAGCCCAGCTCACTGAGTCTTCAGATTCAACCAGAGTCGATTTTTCACTGGAAAAGAATGTTGTAGCCGTCTTTACGTCAGTTGCCCCTGAAGATTTGGACTTCCCAAAGTACATGTCTGGATCCTGTACTTGTTCATAATCCGTTTCCTTCTTCAGCAACTCAAAGTGATAGGCCTTCAACGTTCCTATGACATTTTCTAGAGTTAGAGTATAGAACTTGTCTTCATCATGCTTTATTAGTGCCACATACATCTCCCATTTAGCTGGTAAAGCATCCAGAATCTTCACAATCTTCTCTGTCTCGCTATACTCCACTTCGTGGTTGTCTAACTCAGTCAGCAGGTGATAGAATCGAGTAATGGTCTCATCCAGCTTTTCGTTTTTCAAAGCCTTGAAAATCGCGAACTGCTGTTTGAGCATTTCAATTCTATTTTTCCTGACCCTCGGATTACCTTCACACCTTTTCTCCAAAGAATCCCACAGCTCTTTTGCTGTTTTTTTATTGCGGAAAGTGTGCAAGATCTCCTGAGGTAAAGCCATTCTAATGATAGCGAATGCCCGGTTTTCGGCTTCATAGAGCTTCTTATCTTCGTCCTTCATCTTTGAATATGACAAGACTCTTTGTCGTCGTTCAACCTCAACCGTAGGTGAAATGTATCCCTCATCGATACAAATCCACATCCTCATATCATTAAATCTAGCGAAGTCAGCGAACCTATCCTTCCACCAATAATAATCCTCCAATTTCATCAACTTTGGTGGAGAATTTGCTTTTCCGACCTCGTGGTCCATCTCAATAAACCTTTGTAGACTTGTCATTGTTTCAAAAAAATTTTTGAATTCAAACTTAATTAATTTAATCAGAAATTAATTTAAATTAACACTTTCGAACCTGAGTTAGTTCGAATTTAATTAATTTTAAACTGATTTGGAGTTAAATTCCAAATTAAGTTTGAAGTCCAACTAAATTCGAAATTAATGGCAAACTCAAAGGTCTGAAAAAAACCCGAAATCCCTAATTCAAATTTATAGTAAATTCGAAATCTGAGCAAATTCGAAATGGCCAAAACTCAAATCAAACCCTAAGGAACTTCGAAAGGAGCGTATTTGACTGACAAACTCGAAATTTGAGTAAACCCTAATACCCCTTTGATAAACTCGAGCGCCGCAAGTTAAAACGGCTAATAATTCGATATTTTCAAGGTTTCAGATTAAACGAATATTTTTAAGGCTAAAAATATTGATTTCGACCAAAATCTTGAACTACTGCAAATTATTTTCCGATATCTTACTTGATAAACTCGAAAATCCTCCAAAAATGTGATTTTAACTGTCCAAAACGTCAAGAAACCACAGATGTCTCTAGTGAAAACAAAGAACACCACGAACACCCAATGTCTCTGATACCACTTTTAAGGTCTGAACTCTACGGATCTATCTTGACGTGACACCTTCCCATGAGTGCGGAATCCTCGTTAGTGGCTTGACGGATATATCACGCACACCGAAACACGGAGACTACCACGGTGATAGACGAACAACCGAGAACGCCCCAACACAATGATTCTCTCCTCACGAAACTCTCTGATTGCAATCAAGTTCGAGATCGCCTTCTGGTAATCCTCTGAAAAATTCTGCAAAAGTCTCATAATTAATCGAATTAACCCTTAATTATACTGACAGATTCGACTTTGTCTAGGACAAATTCGAATCTGGCCGAAGGCCTTATTCGAACTTGTCCTTCTATACAAATTCGAATCTAGCTCAAATTCGAACCTCATAGTTCAAACTTATGTTTTATCTTATGTTTGAATTTATCTTTGAACTTTATGTTTGAACTTCTTGTAAAACATTACACCAACTTCAAACATACAAACAATCAATATCAAACATACATAATCCAACATATATCAAACACTTGTTAACTTGTTAATATCTAATATCAAGTAAATAGACTTACACAAAATGCTATCTAAACTTAGACTGCTATCGTCACACAGGATGTAATAACAAACTTAGGCAATTTAGCACATAATAAGTCAACAGTGTTATCCGACAGTTATAACTCTCGAATGAAGCATGAAGTATAAAGAGGACTTAAAAAATTGAAGCAGATAACACAACACTTAATTATAACCGAGTTTTGTAACTCTCGGATGAAGAACAGTAATTAAATTCGACGAATTTTAATAAAATTAAGCACAGATCTGAATGATTTTGGAATAAAATTTGCTTTCTTTCTCGAATTTGTGATTAAACAGTAAGATGTTTACCCGAAAGAATATAGTATCAAACGAGATTTAATCACAAACAATTCAAAAATTTTGATTTCAAATATCAAAGAGAGATGTTCGTCGATGAACATGAAGAACTTTATCAAATTTTCAGAAAAAAATTCAGAATTTTCAGAAAAAAAAATTCAGAATTTTAAAAAAAAATTTCAAAATTTGTGATCACTTTAAAACCAATCTTTAGGCTCAGATACCAATTGTAATTCTCATATTAGAAGCATTCATTCAACATTCAATAAGATTATCAATAATATCATGAACATGAAGAACAATATGAACAATACATGAATAACAATAAGAATAATAAGAATATTCAAGGATTAGAAAAACCTTAATAGCACTTCAATTACGTACGTACATTCAGCCAAAAGATTACTATGAAAAACCTAGAAACAATCTATTTATAAACAACTAAATGGATCCAAATACTATCAATACCTATTGCTTGACCTTTTGGTCTCTTAACCCAATTACATTAAAGATTGAATCCTTTCAAACTGAGCACAAAACTAAGTTTCATTCATTACATTTTGACCACTGAAACTATCACACCTTTGGATCTAACAAGATCAGTCTACATCTCAAGATAAAGTGGAAAATCAAATACTGGTGATTTGCCAAAGTTGTTCTGAAGCATGAAGACAAAGAGGATATCTGAATTGGGTGACAGACCATTTCTTATATCAAAATAGCATTACAAGGAAGAGTAAGGGTCTCAAATTGACATTCCTCTTTAAGTAAAGCTGTGGACGACAGAGACAAAAAGGAAAAGACAAAGATTCTGCAGTAAGTAGACAAAAACTGATTTGTCAGATTTATGCAGAATAGTAATCTTGTCTTTTTGCAAGACATTCCCACTTTCTCTACAACCAATGAAGATGCTTCACTGAGATTCTGTATATGAGTATAAAAGAGAAGCTTCCAAGGAATTAGAGTATCAAGAAAGACATCCATAAATAGAGAACGTGTATTGTAAAGCAAAGTGTGTTTTTCATGCATGGAAGTTCTGTTTCAACTTAGAGTGAAATAGCCAAGTGTGTCTAAGTTGTTCAACCTTTAAGCTGATCAGTCTGTGTCTTGTGTAAACAGTGAGTGAACCTTAGTGGGTCATTTCATTGCAACTAGTCTAAGTGAGTCTTAAATTAGTGACGGGCCGTCGTTGTGACCCGCAAATTTCGTCCTTAAATCTACTATTTAGCTTAGAGAAGTAAGGGTCGAATCCATAGGGAGTGTGGTTGTGTTAGGCACAAAAAGGCCTCAGTCAAACCTGCTCTACATCTTAGGGGGAGATTTTTAATCAAACCTGTTTGATGCACTTGAAGGTATAACTTAAGGTCTGTTTATGCCCTATTGAAACCTGAAAAGTGATTTGCAATATGAGTCAAAGTTGTTTACCCTGTTGCATTTGTAGCAACAAAGGTAGATTGTCCATGCCGTCCTGTCTGCTGAACAGGCTGGACGCTGCTTTGTTCTATTGAGCAGCTTGGACAGATTGTAAGTATTCTGTTCTTTGTGAACAGACCAAACACTTCATGGAATATGTTTCCAAGTCCTCATGTATTGTTTTTTACTACAAGATCAGTTTACAAGCCGAAGACAAAGTGGAAAACAGAAACTGCCAAAGCGGCCTACGCTGTTCTGTTACATGAAGACAAAGAAGATATTTGAAATGGGTGACAGACCATTTCTTTTATCAAAATGGCCTTAACAAAAGAAGAAAGATGCAAAGTTGACATTCCTCTTTTTGTTAAAGGCTTATGCAACATAGACAAAAAGGAAAAGACAAAGATTCTGCCACATGAAGACAAGACTGCTTTTTCAGAATGTGCAGAAAAATTGTTTTGTCTTTTTGGAAAGACATCCCACTATCTCATCGTCCAATGAAGAAGCTTCACTGTGATTCTCAGTGAGAGTATAAAAGGAAGCTTCTAAGGATTGTGAGACAACCAACAGTGAGAAATCAGATCGTGAATTGAAGTGTGTTTTTCTATGCATGCAAGTCTGCTTGAATAAATTAGTAACGTGTGTCTAAGCTATTCTTATTCAAGTTGTCCATCTGTGTCTTGTAAAATCAGTGAGTTCATTTAAGTGAGTGTATCCATTATATCTAGTCTTACTGTGTCTTAGATTAGTAGAACATCTGTTGTATCTGTCATCTCAGCTTGAACCTTTCCGCTGTCAAGCATGTTTGTAATTAACACTTGTTAATAGTATACACAAACATTGAGAAAAGAGTGTTGAGTTTTAATTTGTTGTATTTACCGCCCCCCCCCTCTACAGCTTAGAACAATACTCTAGGGAAACCTTTTGGGACCTACAACTGGTATCAGAGCCAATAGAGTGTGTGTTAACTCTTGATCTCTCATTCTCCCTACTTTCCCATGGACAACAGTGCTGCCAGTTCCTCCTCTTACTATGACAATGGTTCAATGGCTAAACCCCCCAAATTCAATCATCAAAACTTCTCTGGTTGGAAGTGCAGAATGATGCTCTACTTCGAGAATCTAGATGTACAACTGCCAGAGATAGTAATGAAAGGTCCATGTGTGCCATCTTCTGTTACTACTATCACTCCTACTGTTGAAGGAGCTGCCCCTGAGATCAGAACCTTTGATAAGGCCAAATCTCAATGGTCTGATGAAGACAAAAGGCTGGTTGCTCTTGATGCAAAAGCCAGGAATAACCTGGTCATTTCTCTTCCTGATGATGTGTTCAAACAGGTTGAGAAAATGAAAACTGCAAAGGAGATGTGGGATACTTTGTGTACCGTCTATGATGGTCCCACAATCAGACTGGATAACAGGATTAACAACCTTGTTGGACAGTATGAACTCTTCTTTGCAAAATGTCACACCCTGCTACCCCGGTTGGCAGCGAGGCGTGACGAGTGCGGAAGCGTAACCATAATCATAATGAACGACCACTATATGGACGTTTTTAAAATACATCGTTAAAGCTTTAAAACATAGTAACGTTTTACATAGTTTGATATGAGAAATGAAGTTCGCACAAATACAGAGATTTAATTACATAATTAAAATATCCAAAATAATGCAGCTAAATCTCCGAAAATTTGAATATGCATCCGACTCCATGGATGCGGAAGCTTGAAAGTAAAATACGTCCGAGGCATACTTGCCTTAATTTCCTGAAAAGACACGCTAAAATACGTCAACAAAAATTGTTGGTGAGCTCATAGGTTTACACGTAAATCTGACTCGTATGGACAACAATAATAGAGATTGAATTTATAAAATCATAAATTCCTTTTTATGTATTACATATAACCATCATGCAACCGAAGCTTAATTTAAAATGAGTTTGTCCTGTGCAGTATTCCCATACGTAATACCGTTTGTTGAATATATATGCACCCGCTGTTAGCCAATCCAACTAACCCGAGTGGGGGACATGACTCCCAATAGATCTATCCATAATATATTCGCGCTTACAAATAAATGCAATTAACGGTTCATGATATCAGAGCTAATGGAACCACATGTGTAATACATAATAGAAATGAAAATATTTACGTGTCCATATAAAAACGAAGCATGTATATCATCCCCAAAACATAACAGTGTGAGAATAGGGGCTATGAGAACTCACCGAGCGTGTGATGGCAAAAATCTAGCGTAAAAAGCTTTTAGCGTAAATGGATGGATGATGCGTCGAGTGAGTTTAATCGAGTCCGAAATGATAATAAGGACTTAATATCTCTAATATATGATGATATATATATTTATAGATTTTTATGTCTTAAATCAACCAACATTACAAGTTTATAAATAAAATTCGCTTAAAACGTCAAGTTTATATATATATATATAATTTTTAGCTTTTTCGGAGGTTTTTCGGCCTACTTTGAGGTTGTTTTTGACCAAGCTCCAAAATGTTTTAGACTTTGGTTTTCTAGGACATTAAACTACTATATACAAAGGATTTTAAGAATATAGAACGGCCATTTTTCGAGATGTTTAGGTTGGTGAAAAAGCTCGTTAAAAACCCTATGTTGGCCATTTTTGAGCTGTCAAACTTTCGGTTTCCCAAATAATTTCTGGAGGTCTTAAACTCCAAACTAAATTATGAACAATTCCAGATCTATAGTTAAGACATAGATCTAACTTTTGAGACAAGAATCAACTCATTACGTTGAGTTATGAATTAGTTATGTATTTTCAAAGTCGATATAAATTTTCTGCCGAAAATCCGCAGTTTTATAATCTTGAAACAACTCATGATTCTTGTTGTTTATTCAAAGACTACTTGTATAAAAGTTGTAAAAGTTATATAACACATATATAACACATGTTTTCATAATATTAACATGTTTATAATGTGTTTATATATTCATATGCACATTTAAAGAAACAACTTAAAAATAAAAACTAGAAACTTATAAACTTGAGTTTTTATGAAACTTGTTGTTGTTGGTGATTATATATATTATGCAAGACTTATATAAACATAAATGTATGATGAAATAAGTTAGTATTTACTTACTTTGAAGTATTTAGAATATGATTTTGAGTAGAAGTTGAAATACTTGCAAGATATGCACCAAAACACTTGATTTTCTTGAAGAAAACTTGAATGCACAAGTTTGTGATGTGTGAGTGTATAAATCCGGTTTTGAGAGAAGAAAAGGAGAGGTTTTTGTTGTTTGAAGTGTGGAAAAGAAGTGAGAAATGAGGTCTTATTTATAGGCAAAGTGTTTGTTCTTTCAAATGATGAAAGGCATGGATGAAAAGGTAGAGTGCACTTTTAAACAAAATGATTGTGTTTAAAGTAATATTAAAAAAATAAAAGTCAAACTCTAATAACCCATATGCCTAAAATCTGGCCCCTTATGTATTTATAATGTATTTATATATATTTTTTTTTGTATAAATGTATTTAGGAATGTATTCTTGTATTTTCCCTTTTCTTGTAATTTCAAAAATACTTATGGATGCATTGTTTTAATGAATTGTTTTAGTCTTGCATAATTAATGTTAAGTAATTTTATTAGTGTTTGATTAGTGTCACTAATCATAATTTAAGTATGTACTTAGGTGAATTAATCCTTCATAACGTAAATTGATCGGATTAATTGATTTCCCGATTCATCGCACCGATGAATTTGATTCTAATTGAGTTGAATTTTCTAATGAGCATTGTTAATCACTTTGATTAATTTCTAATGACCACTGATTAGGTTATAATTGGCTATTGAATATTGATTAAGTCGTAGTTGCTAACCTGATTTAAAGCAGGATGTTACAGTCTCCCCCTGTTAAGGGAATTTCGTCCCGAAATTTTATCATGTTTCCTCAGGGGTATTGTTACTTACAAGTAGATGAGAGTATCTTTGCTTAAACTGCCCTTTGCATGCCTAAGTGAATTGTGGTCCATGTCTAGAATTCCATCTGACCTTGAGGATGGGTATACAACTGTGCTTCAATCCTTTGACCTTACGGTCCATGATTTCAACCGGCTCTTTGATGAAGCGAAGTTTATCACTTAGCTGGATCTCTTCCAAGGGGGTAACAAGTGTCTCCTCTAACAAACACTTCTTCAAATTTGATACATGGAAGGTATTGTGCATGCTGCTAAGCTCTGGTGGTAACTCTAAACGATAAGCTACGAGTCCAATTCCCCTTAAGACTTTGCATTGCCAATGTATCGAGGGTTTAGTTTTTCCTTATTTTCCTAATTGTATCACACCCTTCCATGGCGAGACTTTCATTGGTACTCGTTCTCCTAATTAGAATTCAAGGGATTTTCTTCCTACATCTGCATAACTTTCTGACAATTGCGGGCAACTTTTAGTCAGTTCCGCATCTGTACTATCCTTTCGGTACTTTCGTGAATGATCTTAGGGCCAGTGATTTGGCTATTTCCTACTTCTTCCCAACTAATCGGCGATTGACAGTTTCGCCCGTAGAGGGCCTCAAATGGAGCAGCTTTAATACTCGAGTGATAGCTATTTGTAGTACGATAATTCCACTAAGGCAAATGCGTATCCATTACACTGGCTCTTAATGTATGTTCTAGGGTTTGGATCGTTCTATTATTCTGACCATTGGTCTGAGAGTGATATGTGGTGCTCATGTACAGGTTTGTATCCACAGTTTGCTATAATAATTGCCAGAAGCTTAGCTGTAGATCTGCTATCCATATCAAAAATGATTATAATAGGCACTCGTGCCCGGAGATGACTTCCTTGAGGTACGTTTGGACTAGCTTATTCATCCTGCTGTTCTTCTTGATTGGTAGGAACGCGCGGATTTTGTTAGGTGGTCGAATATTACTCAAATGGTTTCTGATGTTGGTCTTAACTTTGGAGCATGTTAGAAATTATTTTTTTGACATATGTGGCAATGTCATCCTTCATGATAGGCCACCCGTATAGTTCCCTATGATACATTTTATCGGATCCGGGGTGAACGACATATCTTGATTTGTGTCCATCATCTTTAACCAGTTTTCTTACTCTATCAAAAACAGGGTAACCAGACTCTATTCGTGAAGTATTGATTTCCATAAACCCTTATTCCAAACTATTTATCCATTCTGTGCAGGGCTTTATTTTTCATATTTTCCTCCTTAATAACTTCATGAACTAAGAAAGGAGGGTTTGGTTGAGTGGTTATAACTATGGCTGGTACTCTTAACGGCTTAACTCATTTCTTTCGCCTATGAGCGTCTGCAACCACATTAGCTTTCCTCAGGTGATAACGAATCTCACTGTTGCAACCACTTATTAGCTCTATCAATGATGTGACCTAATATTTGACTCTTTCTGGTTCAAGATGTGTTGGAGGCTCTTAGGGTCCGTGAGTGTAATACACTTCTTACCGTACAACTAATGTCTTCAAGTCTTAAGGGTAAAGACTACTATTCCAAGATCTAGATCATGCATTGTGTAATTCACCTCGTGAACCATAAGTTTTCATGAAGTATAAGCTATGACCTTATCTTTCTACATCAGCCCATTGTGTGAAGTGTCATAGTAATCTATAAATTTCTCATTCCTCTTAGGTATGGACAAAATAGGCGCGCTGCACAGTTTGTGCTTTAATAACTGAAATGATATCTCTTGATCCTTGCTCCAATCATACTTAATGTCTTTTCGGGTCAGTTTTGTTAGAGTTCTGGTGATCTTTGAGAAAATTGGTTATAATAAGTGGCATGTCTTAAGGACTGTCGTATCTCTATGGGGGTTCTAAGAGTTGACCAATTCCTGATAGCCTCGATCTTTGCGGGGTCGACTTGGATTCCTTTCACGTGACCGAGGGATTTCACCTCTCCTAACCAAAAGTCAAATTTAGAAAGCTTAGCATATAGTTGTTCTTTCTCCGATAATTCCAGAATCAGTCTTAAATGTTGCTCGTGCTCCTTCTCGTTTCGTGAGTAGATTAAAAGTCATTCATGAATACAATCACGAATTTGTCTAAATAAGGTTTGCACACCCGATGAGGTCCATGAGTACCGTTGGGGACACTGGTTAATCCAAACGGCATTAATAGGAATTTATGATGACCGAAACGGAATCTGAAAGCTGTCTTTGGAATATCTTTCTTGTGAACTCTAACACGATGATAACCAGACCTAAGGTCGATCTTCGAATAGAAGCTTAATTCTTGGAGTTTTGTCAAACAAGTCATTGATCCTTGGAAGTGGGTATTGGTTCTTTTAGCTTATTTAATTTCTCGGTAATTGATGCGCATCCCGAAAGTTCCATCCTTCTCCTTTATGAACAAAACTGGAGCTCCTCCAAAGCGAGGAACTGGGTTTGATAGGCCCTTTATCTAAGAGCTCCTACAGTTGGTTGGACGATTCATACACTATTGATTAATTTCTAATGACCACTGATTAGGTTATAATTGGCTATTGAATATTGATTAAGTCGTAGTTGCTAACCTGGTTTAATGCCGGATGTTACACAAAACCAAAGGAGTCTCTTACCAGGTTCACTGCTCTTGTCAATGATCTCAAAGCTGTTGGGATCACAAAGGACAGCTTGATTCTGGTGAACAAGTTCTTGGACATCCTACCTGATCAACAGGCTGATGATGAAAGGGAAGAGATGTCTGAAGAGGAAGACTGTGAAGATCTTCTAGATGATGAGCAAATGATTGCAATTCTTGTCAAGAAGTTAAACAAGAAAAGGTTTGGTGAAAGAATGCTGCAGATGAACTCAAGTGCCATAAAAAAGAAAGCATTTGATAAAACTAAGGTTGAGTGCTTTAAATGTGGCAAGATTGGCCATATAGCTGCTGACTGTGTGTCTATAGCGGTTGGTCAATCATCCAAACCATTCAAGACGAACATGGACGATGGATACAGGGTTAAGTACCTTATGGCCATGGCTACGCTGAAGAAGTTGGAAGACTTAGTGGCTTCCAACAAGCAAAAGGGACTCATGGCTGAGACATGTGATTGGGAGGAAACCGACTCATCTTCAGATGAAGAAGATAACAACTGTCTGATGGCCAATACTGATGTCCCATCAACCAGCAATTTCAAACAAAACCTGGCTGAAGCTGAAGCCTTCAGCAGCTTTGAGAACTGGAATCCCACAATGATGTACAAGGTATAAAATTTTATGGCTTACAGTTCGGATGAAAAAGTAAAAAAGTTTGAATATATGCTTGTTGATTTAAAAGCTGTTGTTGAGAAGCACAATGTTCAACTGTTTGAAATCTCTAAGCTTAAAACTAACATTGACATAAAAACTAGTAAACTGGACAGTGTCCATAAGTTGGAAACTGAACTTGAAGAATTAAAACACATCAATTCCATTTTATTAGAAGAAAAGAGAGAAACCGGCATAAAACATGCAAAGCTTCAAAAGATTGTTGACTCTTGGTGTCAATCTGCACAAAAAGTCAGCCATTGCATCAGTTAACAGATCCCTGCACAAATCCAAGCCTATCTTGGAGGGGATCTTGACAAAGCAGCTTCTATTGTTGAGATAAATAATCTGAAAAATGACTTATCCACTCTTGGTAAGCTTTCAAGCACTTTCATCCAGAAAGTAAATGGTAAGCTTGTCTCAAAAAACAGGTTTGTCAGGCCTCAAAATACTGACAGTTTGTGTGAAAAAGCTCCAAAAGCTGATGATGGAATGTGTTCTCCATCAAATCAGCCTGCTAAGTGCTTTGCTGGTTCACACAAGCAAAAGAAAGGAAAACAAGCTCAATCTGCAGCGGTGGACTCTTAACCTGTTAACACAACATGCTCTGGGTCAAAAGCTGATGGTAAGAGAGCTGTTAATCCTTTTGATGCTGATTATTTTGAGAAAGTGTTTTCAAAAGGTAAGCAACCTGCTTTCAACAGGGGCAAGTCTCATGTTGAAAGTAAATCTGCTGTGATTTCAAATAAGTTTTAAAATCATAGTGGAAAATTGGTTATAAATGAAGGGAATTCTTTCAAAACCAAAAGCAGTGATTATGTTGACAGGCAACATCCATCACATCTCAATAAGGGCAAAGGCAAAGCCATTGCTCAACCTGATAAATTTGGGAATAAGTTATCCAAACCTGTGGAAGGTCAAAGGCCAATTAAACTTTCTGTTTTTGATATCTGCCCTCCCAAAAAGAGGAAAGAAGATACAGACAAAGTTGTTGCCATTGTGCCTTCCACCCAAACTGTTGATTCTTCTAAAAACAGTAATAAGTTTGCTAAACCTGCTGACAGAATCAACAAAAATAATTCAGAATATGTTTCTGGAGGCTCTTCTTCCAAAAAGGCTAAAAAGAGAAAATGCTACATGTGTGGGAAGAAGACACATATGGCCAAAGACTGTCCTGAAACTGAGGACGTGAGGCCTGTTGACTCTGCTAGTTCCATCATTGCAAAAACAAGCAGTGTTGGAAGTAACATAGTTAATGAGGATGGTATCCAAGCTGATACTGTCCAAATAGAAATTTTAGTGTGGATATCACTGGTCCATCAACAAATGTTGATGAAGTAGGAGAACTCATCCCTATGACGAGTTCCCCTAAAAATAACTTATATTTTCCCATGACACTCTGAGGGACAAACAACCATCCCAGCTTTGGTACTTGGATAGTGGCTGCTCAAAACATATGACAGGTTGTAAGGACCTGCTAAGTGATCTCAGGCCTGAAAAAGGGCCAAAAGTCACATTTGGTGACAATGTACAGGGATCCATAGAAGGAAATGGAACTCTTCAAGCTGGTGCTGCTGTATACAAAAGGGTAGCCTATGTATCTGGGCTGAAATATAATCTTGTAAGCATAAGTCAACTTTGTGATGCTGGCTACAAGGTTAACTTTGATGAGCACCTGGGTTACATATTGGATCCCCAAGGCATAGTTGTGTTGTGTGCACAACGGAAGAAAGGTGTATATGTTGTGGACATGAAATCTGCTAATCCCACAACTGAAACCTGCTTTATCTCACGAAGCAATACAGACCTGAACTGGTTATGGCACAAAAGGATATCACACCTGAACATCAAGAATACCAACAAGCTCTGTAAGAAAGAGTTGGTAACAGGTTTGCCTTCTATAACCTTTGTTAAGGATAAACTCTGCACAGCTTGTGAGAAAGGCAAACAGAGAAAATCATCTTTTAAATCTAACCACAATTACTCTATTGATACTCCTCTCTTCTTAATCCACAGGGACTTATTTGGACAAGTCAGTGTCCCTAGTCTAGGAGGAAGAAGATACACTTTAGTAATGGTTGATGAGTTCTCCAGGTTTACATGGGTGATCTTTCTCAAGAGCAAATGAGAGGCTGCTAGAGAAATCATTGGATTTATCAAAAAGATAGAGATGCTGAACTCTGCTCAAGTAAACCAGCTTAGAAGTGATCATGGTATTGAATTCAGAAACAGTACTCTTGAGGACTTCTGTGAAGAAAGAGGGATCTCACAGAACTTTTCAGCAGTAAGAACTCCACAACAAAATGGAGTTGCTGAAAGGAGAAACAGAATTCTCATTAAAGCGGCTAGAACCATGTTGGGTGCATCAGGTTTACCTTCATCATTCTGTGCTGAAGCTGTCAACACTGCCTGCTTCACCCAAAATAGATCCTTGGTGGTGAAAAGGTTCAACAAGACTCCCTATGAGTTAGTCAAATGGAAAAGGCCAAACATTAGCTATTTCCAATTGTTTGGATGTCCCTGCTTCATTCTGAATCAGAGGGACCTCTAATGGAATTTTCATAAATCAAAGAAAGTATACTTTAGATCTTTTGAAAAAGTTTAAATTTGATCAAAGTTCTCCTATCAAAACCCCAATGGCAACCAATATAAGGTTGGATGCAGATGCCAGTGGCAAAGCTGTTTCAGTAACAGCTTATAGAGGCATGATTGGGAGCTTGCTATATTTAACTGCTAGTAGACCAGATATTATGTTTGCTACCTGTTAATGTGCTAGGTTTCAAGCTAATCATAAAGAATCACATCTAGCTATTGTAAAAAGAATCTTCAGATACCTTAAGGGTACACCAGGTTTGGGTCTTTGGTATCCCAAAGACTCAAGTCTTGAGCTAACAAGATATTCAGATTCTGATATTGCAGATTGCAGGCTAGACAGAAAAAGCACAACAGGTGGATGTCAACTCCTCGGTGGAATGTTGATAAGTTAATGTAGCAAGAAGCAGAACTCAGTTTCTACTTATACTACTGAAGCTGAGTATATTGCTGCTGGAAGATGCTGTGGGCACTATCTATGGATGCAGCATCAGCTTGAAGACTATGGACTTGTATATAGGAATACTCCTATTCTGTGTGACAATACAAGTGTTATAGCCATCTCCAACAATCCAGTATTTCATTTCTAAAAAAAGCATATAGAAGTCAGACATCACTTCATCAAGGATCACATCCAGAAAGGTAATGTGGAGGTAAGTTTTATTTCTACAGATGAACAGCTTGCAGACATTTTCACCAAGCCTCTTGATGAAAACAGGTTTAATTAAGCTGGGCATGTTAAATAAAAGTGACTAAGTATCCTAAATGTTCTAAGTTATTATATGTCTCACACTGCTCAAGTTTCTCAGGACAACTTAGGCAGAACAGGCAACGCATGTTCTACACTTAGCCAGTCTCTGAAAACTTGAACAGCTTGAGCGTATAACAGGTTTGACAATATCAGTTTTCACCTCAAACCTGGTCTGTTGATCAAACCTCTAACATGCTCACTCTCTCAATCTGTCATACTAGACATTGTCTTGTAACCTGGTCAACTATTGAACACAACCTGTTCTTGCATAGCTGCACACGTTGAATGAACAACTTGTGATGACCCTGCTCGTCACAGGTTTGACCAACAGCTTAGACCATCAGTTTTAACTAATGAATAGAACCTGTTCTTTGTGAACAGGCCAAACACTTCCTGGAATATATTTCCAAGTCCTCATGTATTGTTTTTTACTACAAGATCAGTTTACAAGTCGAAGAAAAAGTGGAAAACAGAAACTGCCAAAGCTGCCTACGCTGTTCTGTTACATGATGACAAAGAGGATATTTGAAATGGGTAACAGACCATTTCTTATATCAAAACGGCCTTAACAAAAGAAGAAAGATGAAAAGTTGACATTCCTCTTTCGGTTAAAGCCTTATGCAGTAGAGAAAAAACGGAAAAGACAAAGATTCAGCCGCATGAAGACAAGACTGCTTTTTCAGAATGTGCAGAAAAGTTGTTTTGTCTTTTTGGAAAGACATCCCACTATCTCATCGTCCAATGAAGAAGCTTCACTGAGATTCTCAGTGAGAGTATAAAAAAAAGCTTCTAAGGATTGCGAGACAACCAAGAGTGGCAAATCACATCGTGCATTGAAGTGTGTTTTCCATGCATGCAAGTCTGCTTGAATAAAACAGTAACGTGTGTCAAAGCTATTCTTATTCAAGCTGTCCATCTGTGTCTTGTAAAATCAGTGAGTTCATCTAGGTGAGTGTATTCATTGTATCTAGTCTGATTGTCTTAGATTAGTTGAACATCTGTTGTATCTGTCATCTCAGCTTGAACCTTTTTGCAGTCAAGCTTGTTTGTAATTAACACTTGTTAATAGTATACACAAACATTGAAAAAAGAGTGTTGAGTTTTAATTTGTTGTATTCACCCCCCCCTCTACAACTTAGAACAATACTCTAGGGAAACCTTTTGGGACCTACAGGTTGTAAATAGGGTTAGGTTATTAGCTTTATAACTTTATTGAAAGCACTTAAACTGTGAAATTGTGGATTCGAATGAGTTGTTTAGATTAATGATTTGTTACCGCTTTGTAACTAAAATTAATGGCAAAACAACTGACGTAGTAAATAAACAATCAAGAAACGAATAACCATTCACGGGATCACCACAGCATAAGTATTACTCACTATAATTTCATGCAACAATTACATAGACATAATCAATTGCGCGACTAAATTACTCAAACATGTTTTAACCAATAACTCTCGGCATAGCGTATGCAATATTAATATTTGTCTTAATCATTAAGCTAATGGACTCGGCGCAAATAATAGTACCACGATAAACTATCTTACTTTTACCAATCAAAACAGAAAATCATAATCATAGTCGAATACTTATCATTTGCATTCACATAATAGATCTCACTCAATATAAATACATCAAAGCATGAGAAATTAAAGTACAGTAAACTTGGCCGCAGATCCTCCGCAAACGGCTAATGGGATTAGCCGCTCAACGTATGCTCTTCAACAATGTAGATCTGAGTCATTAAGTAGCTTGCGAATCACTGTATTCGTTCTCGTATCATAGATCCACTCCGGCAGGGCTTCGACACACTTTCACACACGTTGGAACACTCTCTAAGGATGCCCCTCGAACTGTATTTATAGAGAAGTCGAGATTAGGGTTCCACAGGCTGTAAAACGCGTTTTTGTGCTGCTTTACCCCCTGTGCCCGGATGCCGCTAGGGTTTTGCTGGCATGCACTAGAACGTATCTGGACAACTGGAATTCTTTGTGGAGCATAGGGTGGCGCAGGCCTATGCACCCTTAGGCTCGGTTCGCTCTAAATTTGCTTGAAATGCTTTTTTTTTAATATCTTGGCCCTGAAACACAAACTTGGAGTAATAGTATGGATTTTATGAAGTATTCGTGCTAAAAATGATCATAAAACGACTCTGAAACCATAAAAATTATAGACTCATCAATTAGTTTGAAGTCCATTCTTTCAATTCTGTCATCTCAGTTTGGATCATTCCGCAATCCAAACTTGTTTGTAATATAACAAGTGTTAATATATACATACAAACATTGAGAAAAAGTGTGTGATAAAGGATTATTTGTAGTCACCCCCATTACAGCTTATTTAAACATACTTGGGAAACCCTTTTGGGACCTACAGCTAGTTTCAGAGCAGTTTAGAGTGTGTGTAAGCTCTAGATCTCTCAGAACTTCCCATTTCCCACCATTTGAGAAAAGTGCTTCAAACTCCTCTTCCTACTATAACAACGGCTCAATGCCCTAACCTCCTAAGTTTAATCATAAAAACTTCTCATGCTGGAAATGCAGAATGATGTTGTACCTTTAAAATCTAGATGTTCAACTTCCAGAATTAGTAATGGATGGTCCTTATGTACTTACTTCTATTACTACCATTAATCCTGTTAGTGCATCCTGTGTGACGATATTAATCTAAGTATATACAATATTTTGTAAAAGTCAATTTGCTCGTTATTGCATATTAACAAGTGTTTGATATATGTTTGTTATATGTCTGATTATATATGTTTGATATTGATTGTATGTATGTTTGAACTTGGTGTAATTAATGTGTTACAATAAGTTCAAACATAAGTTCAAAGATAAGTTCAAACATAAGTTAAAAGCTCATGATTCGAATTTATGGAGGACAAGTTGGAAAGGCCTTGGGCTTATTCGAACTTGTCCTGGGCAAATTCGAACCGGGTGTTATAATTAAGGGTTAATTTGTTTAATTAACTAGTTTTTGGGCAAAGCTTTAGCAAAATTCAAATTTGGTTTAGTGCAGAGGCGATCTCGAACTTACAAGGTGTTTGAGAGTTCGTTCTTGGAGAGAATCACGTGTCGGGACGTTCTAGTGTTCGTCTATCACAGCGTGTGTCTTCGTGTTTCGTGTGTGTGGTCTATCCGTCAAGCCGCTAACGAGGATTCCGCACTCATTGGACGGTGTCGCGTCAAGATAGGATCCGTAGGAAGGCAACCTTACAAGTGGTATCAGAGGCATTAGGGTGTTTTTGGTGTTCTTTGTGTTCATAAACAACATCCGTGGTTTATTGACGTTTTTGGATGGAAAAATCACATTTTGGGTTAGTTTTTCGAGTTATACAAGCAAGATAACGGAGAAAAGTTCATATTAGTTCATCATTTTGGTCAAAATCATAGTTTTTAATCCTAAAAACTTTGGTTTAAATTGAAAAGTTGAAAAAATCGAAATTTTGGCCGTTTTTCGAACTTGCGGCGCTCGAACATAGGAGGTATTATGGTTTGTTCGAATCTGTCAGAAATTCGAATTTGCCAGGAAATACGCTCCTCTCGAATTAATTTTAGGTTTTCATTCGAATCTGACTGCTATTCGAATTTGCTTTCATTCGAATTTGCCTAGATTCGAAGTTGTCATAAACTTCGAATTTATCATATTTTCGAATTTGTTGATTTCGAATTTAATTTCGAATTTAATTTCAAACTTAATTTCAAACGAATTTAATATTAATCAAATTCGAACTTGCTTAAGTTCGAAAGGGTTGATTTAAATTAATTTCAAATTAAATTAATTACATTCTAATTCAAAAAGTTTAGAAACGATGACTAGTTTGCAATAGTTTATCGAAATGGACCATGAAGTCGGTAAGGCAAATTCACCTCCCAAGCTGATAAGGTTGGAAGATTATTACTGGTGGAAAGATAGGTTTGCCGACTTTGCTCATTTTAATGACATGCGGATGTGGATCTGTATCGACGAGGGATACATTCCACCTACTCACGAGTTTGAAGGACGTTAGCGAGTCCTAACTTATCAGAAGATGAAGGATGACGACAAGAAACTATATAAGGCTTAGAACAGAACTTTTTTCTATCATTCGCATGGCACTACCTCAGGAAATCCTACACACATTCAGAATTCATCGAACAGCGAAAGAGTTGTGGGATGCACTCGAGAAACGTTGTGAGGGAAATCTGAGGGTTCGGAAAGCTAGAACCGAGATGCTTAAGCAACAGTTCGCTATTTTCAAGGCATTGAAAAACGAAAAGGTGGATGAGACTATCGCCAGGTTCTATCACTTATTGACTGAGTTGGACAATCACGATGTCGAGAATCGTGAATTAGAGAAGATTGAGAAACTTCTTGATGCTTTACCAGCGAAATGGGAGATGTACGCAGCGCTCATAAAGCATGATGAAGAGAAATTTGAGACTCTTACTCTCGAAGGAGTCATTGGAATGCTGAGGGCTTATAACTTTCAGTTGCTCAAGAAGGAACGGGAATTTGACCAAGTACAAGATCCAGACATGTATTTTGGGAAGTCCAAACCTTCAGTCGCAAGTGACCTAAAACAGCTACAACATTCTACACGGGGCGAAGCGTCGACTCCAGTGGAAGTAGAAGACTCAGGGAGCCGGGCTATCTTAGGGTATTCCAAACCAGAAGAGAAACCCACTCAGTCAGCATCTACGTCTCAAGGATACACAAGGATTCCAATGAGCGCAAAATCAGCTGAAGATCATTTGAATCTTTTGGCTTCATTTGTCGCCGCGTACGGCAATTGCGTTCAAGGTAAAATAAACGATCCTGCGTTATGGGAAGAGGACTATGATTAGGTGGATCTTTGGAAGAAATGGATCTTCAATGGCAACTGGTCATGGTGACTCAGAGAGTCAAGAGATTCATAAAACGGAGGCAGAAAGCTGAACGTTAGCAATAATAAGATTGGATTTGACAAATCCAAAGTTAAGTGCTACAACTGCCAAGGGTTAGGACATTTTGCTCGAGAGTATCAAAGACCCAAGGTTGAAAATTATCAGAACCAATCTCAGGGGAGATATCAGCATGCTAACTCGGGTAATCAAGCGAACATCGCTGGTCTGTTAACGAATGTCACATCTGACAAATATCTTGATGGGACATACGATTGGAGTACACATCCAGAGACTAAAGCTAGAGCCTTCATGGATGAAGTAACAGAGTCTGGGGATGTAGGAGCAGAGGAAATAACAGAGGACAAAGAACAGAATGATACAAGTCCTGTGTTAGTGGAGTAGTCAGATAATCAGACCATTCTAGAGTTTGCCGTGCAGATGGCTAACGTGGAATCTGATCATGTAAAGGTAATTATGAACTTTTCTACATTCCATGATTTATGTGTTTTATGTGCTACTTCTAATGATAGATTAACTTTAGTGCTGTAAACACATAATAATTTAACTACTCAAATTGAATCCTTAAAATCAGATAATGCTAGCCTCGTAGATATCAAAGAGGACCTTAGGGAGAAGCTGAAAGTAGATGCTCAAGATGTAATATTTCTAAAAGACAAACTAAGTTAGCAGTGTGTCAGGATAGAACTAATGTATGAGCATGTTGAGGCTTTAACCAAGCAACTAACTATTAAAGACGTAGAGCTAGCTGAAGCAAAGGTTAAGGTTGCGGAGGTTAATAGTAAGTTAGAAAAGTTTAGGAACTCTTCACTGAATTTAGGGAAAATCTTAGATGCACAACGTCAATATAAGAAACCAGTAGGTTTAAGGTATAAAGATAGTCCTCCTCCTTTTAATGATAACTATGTGCCTCAGCCTTAGAATAAAACTGATAGGACAGTTGAATCAGAGGTAGCAACTGAAAATGTATCTGAATCTAGTAAAGATAAATCAACTAAGGTGACTGACAATAATGCTACGATTAATAAACTCAAGTTTGTGCAGTCTTCTAGTGACAAAATATTAGAAGAAGCAAAACCTGAGGTTCATAATCAGAAAGACGAAAAATTCATGATAGTTGAAAAGAAAGAACATGACACAAGTGAGACACCAAAGTAAAAGGGCACTCATAAGAAGTCTATTGATAAAATGTCTTGTTTTAGATGTCATGAACGGGGTCATGTTGCGTCTAGCTGTCCGTATAGGAAGGTATAATCTACACCTAATGTTGGAAAGCCGGAACAACATAAACCCTCACCAAGTGTAGCAAGCACAAGTGGTTCTCAAAACACTGAGAAGATTGTGCAAGCCACACCAAAGAATGCTGTTAGACAAACACCTGTCTCAGGTAGACCAAATGAAGTGGCTAGGACTAATTCACCGAATAGAGTCTCTAATCAATCTAGGTCAGGACCTCAACAAGTCTATAGCAGTACAACACCTAGAAGAGCTTACACTCAGGTTAGGTCACACACTCCTGTAAGACATCGACTCCAGGTAGAGCTCAGGGATATCAATCAGAAATGCCCTATGATAGAAATTATTCGAGGGCTCAACAGCAAATGTCTAACCAAAGGCCAAGAGTGAATTTAAGTCACTCTGCTCCACAACAGGTTATCAATCAAACACCCAAGTCACCTGAAAGGAGAGATGGGCTTTTGAAGGAGTTCAAGTATGTGGATGAGAACGGTATTACCAAGTTAGTCATGGCTTGGGTTCCCCGTGATAACTAACTTGTTTTCTTTCAGGTGCAGGAGCTAACTACAGGTCTCAACGACAAGTGGTTCATCGACAGTGGCTGCTCTAGGCACATGACTGGGGAAAGGAGTCTACTCACAGACTTCGAGGGAGGGAACAAGGGTTTTGTATCATTTGCCGGGAACAAAGGAGGAAATATCACTGGAACAGGAGTGATTACTAATGGGACTAACACCCTTGATCAAGTATATCACGTTGATAGACTTGCTCACAATCTCATTAGTGTCTCTCAGATCTGTGATAAGAAGTATTCAGTGTTTTTACTGATATTGAAGCGTTAGTGCTAAAGCCGGGATTCAAGATACCTGAAGAATGGATTATGATATAACACCTTACTTTTTATTTGCATTTTTATTTTTAGTAATTTTGAGCGATTTGCGTAAAATGATGTAATTTCGAGTTTTGGTATAAATAGAAGCCGAGAGTTCATTTTCCTCATTTCTTGCAAACCAAATTCCTTTTTCAGAGCTCCTCTCTCTAGAATTGAACTTCTCTCTAGCATTTCTCCCAAACCGACCGGCCAAATCTCGTGTTCTATACGTTAACGGAAAGATCTCGAAGTGTACTACTCGAATCTACCATTGCATGTGAGATTTCATACGGTTTTGAGGTAAGAATCGTCCTTTTTGTTTTCTGCACTTTCGGTTTTGAAGCTACAATTTCGAGTTTAACATTTTAGGCGATTTAGAAGCTGATTTCATATGAGTTTTAGCTAAAATATGGTAGATTATGTATAATATAACTAAACCGAGGCTTATTACTTAGATTATTTGTGGATTTGAGGCTTGAAAATGCTTGTTTAAAGCTGTAGTTTATGAACAAACTCGAGTATGTATAGAACAGACTCGAAATGCCAAGAACAGACTCGAGTAGAGCTAGATTCGAGATATGGGTTTCGAATCTATCCTCAGATTCGAATGAGGTTCGAATCTAACCCCCATAATTCGAATCTGTCCTCGAACCTAACCTTTGGTTCGAATCAGTCTTCGAATCTGATGCTCAGATTCGAATCTAGCCCCTAAATTTCGAATTTAATTGATAAAATTTACGAACAACGCATAAATTAGCAAAATAAATAGCAAAATATTTAGCTAGAAATTATGGCTTATAGATGTTGGAATATTGAGCTAGCATTATTAATTTAGCACATGTTCTGTAATATTGAACTTCAGATATTATACATAAGTCGTTTAGCCCAGTTGCGAGTCAAAGCCAGTGCCAGAATATATTAAAAGCCTAGATAAGCAAGTGCAAGCATTATAAAGCAATTTAAAGCGTAAATAAGCCCGAGCAAGCATTTCAGAATATTTCAAGCATTTTCAGTACTGTGAGTAACAGTTATTATTGTTTACATGTTTTATATGAAATTGAGACATAAATTTGCTTCTATATGATTTCTATGGAATTCAATAGACTTTTGTGAGTGAAGGCGAACACTGTGGTACAGGTGATGCCCAGCTTAGCCGGATCTTACATTTGATCTATTAATATGCATATTCATCTGCTATCTGTTTATTGTTCTGCATACTATACAGCAAACTTTGTGTTAGCGTTTCTTTGTGCATCTCATAAGCATTATATTTAGCGAGCAAGCAATTCTGATGTTCACCACTATCCCTTGAGCATTATGCGGGTAGCTAGCCCCGCATCACAGATTGATCATCTGTCAGCAGTAAACCCATAGTGGTGGCATCTCCGTTCTGCATGAAATGTCTCAATTGTGCAGCGTTCTTTCTGGGTAATTAAGCAAACAAGCAAGCAAGCAAGCATAACAGCCTTTATAGGCACTTTCGCCTCATATTTTACATGCATTCATGAATATCTGTTTACTCACTAAGCATTAGCTTACAGTTGCTACTTACAAATTTTATAGGAAAAGGTAAAGAACAAGCTGGACCTTCTGCTTAGGTCTATTATCTGATCAACCCAGAGGACTTAGCTCATTTTCAGCTTGTGGTATAGCTTTATGATGCCTTGGGTTTTGGGTAGCTGCTTTTATTTATGTTATGATGTTTTTAGCAACTTAGTACTGTAACCTTGAAGCACGTGTAGTGCAAGACTTATTGTAATGTTTTATTAGCTTTATGCATTTATTATTATTCCTGGGATAAGCAAGCGTGTTTTGAAGCAAGGATGTGACAGGATGGTATCAGAGCGTTGGTTTGAGGGATTCAAGTGTTAGCAATAACACTTGGACTCAAACTTTTAAGCAAAGATATTAGCTTCGAATGTCTAGGCTTTAACTTGACCTGAGATAGGCTTTGACTTTGCTTTAGGAATTGGGAAATGGGGTAGAATAGGAGTTATGCCTATTCTTATGCAAGTATTATTTATATAATTTCAGAACATGTCTGGATCTGGTGAAGGAGCTGGAGGTGGACTCACTCCTGAACAGATCATGCAAATTATGCAAACTATGCTTAACGAGAACAATGAGCGTCAAGCTAAGTTCTTGCAAGATCAGTTTCGTGCTCGTGATGAAGCCGAAACTAAGCGTATAGAAGAACGTAGGAAAAACCAACAAGATGATACTGGACGCCACAACGACGACACCGACGAGGAGGAAGCCCCTGTAGTCCCTCCTAAGGGCTGCAACTTCCATTATTTCAAAGCTTGTGGAGCTCAACCCTTCAAGGGTGCTGCAAACTCGATCGAAGCGCTTGAGTGGATTACTGGCATCGAGCGGATTTTTCTCATTAGTGACTGCGCTGAGGAATCAAAGGTCAGCTTCGCTACAACACTGTTCGAGGGTGGCGCTATTATGTGGTGGAGGTCTCAAGAAAACATGCACGGAGCCAACTGGATTAAGTCCCTATCTTGGGATGAATTCAAAGTTATTTTCTTTCGTAAGTACTGCCCAGCTGATGAAAAGAAGCGTTTGGAAGAGAAGCTGATGTCTCTTACTCAGGGAACCAAATCGGTGACTGAGTATGAAATTGAATTCACCCGACTAAGCTTGCTGTCTGACTATCGAGTCGCTACTGAAGAGCGAAAGATCGACCGTTTTCTGATGGGTCTGCATCCTGAATATCAGAAGTTCTTGAAGCACCGGGGATATACCAACTATGCTGACTGTGTTGAAGCTGCTCGAATTCTCGAGCAGGATTTTATTCGAGCTGGAGGAGTTCCTACTTCCTCTATTAACCCGACATGTCCATCACCGCCCAAGAAATCGCGCACCGGAAGCTATTCTGGATCTTCATCCAGATATTCTCAGCCACAGCAGTCTCAGTACCGACAGTTCAGCTCGCCTACGGCACAGCAAACTCGATCTTATGCGGTACATTCTGAGCCGAGGCAGTGTCGCCGCTGCCAGAAGTCACACATTGGGCGTTGTAACCCCAATGATGTGAGGTGCTATGTGTGCAACGAAATAGGACATAGCAGTGAAGAATGTCCTAACAAAGTTAAAGTTTGCAACAACTGTTTACGCCCTGGACATAATGAGCATGCATGTACGCATCCGTTCAGCATAATTTATCCGAGTGCAGAGCATCATCCGCGATTGCAGCAACAGCAATACCGACCTCAGCAACAACATCAACATCAACAGCAAAGACAAAATCAACCGGCCCGGCATAGCACATCGCGAGGAGGTTCTAGTCGCCGTAACGAGCCAGCTCGGAGTCAGAATCGCGCATTCCAGATAACAGCCGAGCAAGCAAAGGAAATACCAGATGTGGTATCTGGTATGTTTCTCGTTAACTCTGTGCCTGCTAGAGTTATTTTTGATTCAGGAGCCAACCGTTCCTTCATATCAAATTCATTTGCATCTAAACTTGGAATTGCACCGTCTACTCTACCTGTTATCTTTGATATTGAAACGGCTAGTAATGTAAGTGTGTCTACCAATAAGATTTACCGTGACTGCATCATTCTGCTCGACAACTGTACATTTCAACTGGACCTTATCCCGATGGACTTTCACGAATTCGACGTCATCGTGGGTATGGATTGGCTTGATCATCATGACGTCAACATTGTCTGCAAGAAGAAGTTGATAAAGCTCACTGCTCCGGATGGCCGAAATATTTGCATCTACGGTGACAGAAAGACTGGTGATATATGCTTAATTTCTGTAGTCAAAGCTAGGAAGCATATAGCTAAGGGTTGCGTGTCATACTTAGCATATGCGATAGATGCTAAGTCTGAAAAGAAAGCATTAGCCGAGGTTCCGATAGCCTCCAAGTTTCCCGATGTCTTTCCCGAGGACATCTCTGGACTCCCGCCAGACCGTCAGGTGGAGTTCAGAATTGATTTAGTGCCCGGCGCGGCACCGATTGCTCGAGCACCTTATAGACTTGCACCTGCAGAGATGCAAGAAATGATGAAGCAATTGCAAGAATTGCTAGATAAGGGACTCATACGACCAAGTTCATCTCCCTGGGGAGCTCCTGTTTTATTCGTTAAGAAGAAAGATGGGACTCTCCGGATGTGCATTGATTATAGGGAGTTGAACAAGGTAACAATAAAGAACAAATATCCGTTACCCAGAATAGACGACCTTTTCGACCAGCTTCAGGGAGCCAGTTACTTCTCAAAGATCGATCTTAGATCTGGGTATCATCAGCTCAAAGTTCATGAAGAAGACGTCCCTAAAACGGCTTTCCGTACCAGATATGGGCATTACGAGTTTCTTGTTATGCCCTTTGGCCTTACAAACGCTCCTGCGGCGTTCATGAATCTGATGAACCGCGTTTGTAGACCAATGCTCGATAAGTCCGTTATCATCTTTATAGACGATATTCTCATCTACTCAAAAACCGAAGCTGAGCATGCTGTGCATCTTAGAGAGCTGCTAGAGTTGCTGCGCAAAGAGCGACTTTACGCCAAGTTCTCTAAATGCGAATTTTGGCTGCGACAGGTGCTTACAATCTCGATTTATTCATTTTTAGCTTATCTTTTCTTAAATTTCATGCTCAGCGTTAACTTGCAAATCTTGTATCTTATCGGATATAATTCCTTGGTCATGTGATATCTGGTGAAGGAATCTCTGTGGATCCTTCTAAGATAGAAGCCATTCAAAATTGGGAAGCTCCCAAATCAGCTACTGAGATCCGAAGTTTCTTGGGATTGGCGGGTTACTACCGTCGATTCATTAAGGACTTCTCAAAACTAGCCATGCCTCTTACATCTCTTACTCGCAAGAATGTTCCCTTTATTTGGGAAGAAGCTCAAGAGAACGCATTCCGAACTTTAAAACAGAAACTCACCGAAGCACCTATTCTGGCCTTACCCGAAGGCAATGAAGACTTTGTGGTCTTCAGCGATGCTTCATATCAAGGGCTTGGGTGTGTTTTGATGCAAAGAGGCAGAGTCATAGCATATGCTTCTCGTCAACTTAAGGATCATGAAAAGAGTCATCCGACTCATGACCTTGAACTTGCTCCTGTGACTTTTGCGTTGAAAACATGGCGACATTATCTCTACGGCACCAAATGTCAGCTGTATACGGATCACAAGAGCCTTAAGTACATTTTCAGTCAGAAGGAGCTCAACATGCGCCAGCGACGCTCCATGGAACTCATCAAAGACTATGACTGTGATATTTTGTATCACCCTGGCAAAGCGAATGTGGTGGCCGACGCATTGAGTCGTAAATCCTACTATGCTAAATGTCTCTATACCTTGACTCATACTTCGTTTTCATCAACTTTGATCGATGAAATTCTCGTTGCTCAAGCCGAAGCCCTAAAAGGGGAAAACCTCAACTCTGAGGACATGAAAGGGCAATTTCAGTTCTTAACCGATAGCCCTCGTGGCTTAAAGCTTTTCAAAAATCGTGTCTGGGTTCCCAAATTTGGTATGTTCGACAGAAAATTCTTTCGGAAGCCCACTGTTCTAACTTCTCGGTACATCCTGGCAGCACCAAGATGTACAATGATCTAAAAGTCGAGTATTGGTGGCCCGGTATGAAGAGAGACGTAGGCGAATATGTCGATAATTGTGTTACATGCCGATTAGTCAAAGCGGAGCATCAGCAGCCTTATGGCAGTCTACAGCCTCTACCGATTCCCGAGTGGAAGTTCGATCACATAACGATGGACTTTGTGACGAAGCTTCCGACTACGCGGAGACAGCACGATGCAATATGGGTGATCGTGGATCGTTTAACCAAAGTTGCGCACTTCATTCCGATTCGCGAGAATTACTCACTAGAGAAGCTGGCTAAGATTTATATAGACGAGATTGTTACTCGACATGGTGTGCCTCTGTCAATTGTTTCCGACCGCGACAGCCGGTTCACTTCAAGGTTCTGGAGTGCACTGCAAGATGGTTTAGGCTCCATGATCAGAATGAGTACGGCGTATCATCCACAGCCTGATGACCAAAGCGAGCGCACAATTCTTACACTCGAAGACATGTTGCGGGCATGTGTTCTTGAGTTTAGCGGTAGTTAGGATGACCACTTGCCGTTAGCAGAATTTTCTTATAACAATAGTTACCACTCATCCATCAAAGCCGCACCTTTCGAAGCCTTATACGGACGCAAGTGCCGAACTCCTACGTGTTGGCATGAAGCCGGTGAAGCACCAATCGCCGGTCCCGAGCTACTTCAACAGACTAACGACAAGATCAGAATTATCCGCCAACGCTTGGAAACTGCTCAATCTCGACAGAAATCGTATCACGACCGACCCCATAAACCTTTAGAATTCCAGAAGGACGACTATGTTGTATTAAAAGTCTCGCCGATGAAAGGTGTGTTCAGATTCGGCAAGCGTGGCAAGTTAGCACCACGATTCGTTGGTCCTTTCAAGATCACCGAGCGTGTTGGAACTCAATCTTATCTGTTGGACTTGCCAAGCGAACTGTCCAACATACACCCCGTGTTTCACGTTTCGCAGCTTAGGAAGTGCAAAGAATATGACAGAGAAAAGTGGGCCGATCATCTAACTTACAAGATTAACGAGAAACTGCAATGTGACGAGCCTGAAGTTATTCTAGAAACAAAGATGAAGAAACTGAGAAATAGAGAAGTAGCAATGGTGTTGGTGCAGTGGAGGACTTCTCACGGAATTTCTCAGACCTGGGAATCTGAGCAAGACATGAGAGTTCGATATCCGCATCTGTTTGAGTCTTAGGTACTTCGAGGACGAAGTGCAAGCGTGGTGGCTCATACTATAACACCTTACTTTTTATTTTCATTTTTATTTTTAGTAATTTTGAGCGATTTGCGTAGAATGATGTAATTTCGAGTTTTGGTATAAATAGGAGCCGAGAGTTCATTTTCCTCATTTCTTTCAAACCAAATTCCTTTTTCAGAGCTCCTCTCTCTAGAATTGAACTTCTCTCTAGCTTTTCTCCCAAACCGACCGGCCAAATCTCGTGTTCTATACGTTAACGGAAAGATCTCGAAGTGTACTACTCGAATCTACCATTGCATGTGAGATTTTATACGGTTTTGAGGTAAGAATCGTCCTTTTCGTTTTCTGCACTTTTGGTTTTGAAGCTACAATTTCGAGTTTATCATTTTAGGCGATTTAGAAGCTGATTTCATATGAGTTTTAGCTAAAATATGGTAGATTATGTATATTTAGGGGACTATAACAACTACAAGAATCAAATTAAGGTAAACATCATTCAATATTTCGGATTTTTGATATTTTGGTTCGGTTTTTATGAAAACTGAATTTTAAGATTTATGTAGCAAATGCTAATGCATGTTGGAATTTATGGTGGGAATGTTTAAATCAAGTGTTAGAGATGCAATGTACAAAAATTCAGAATCACATTCAAAGTTTAAGTATGATTTTGAAATAAGTGTGTGTTTTTAGTGTGTGTGTTCATCGAGACTCATAGAAAAATGGACAATAAATGGGTTGATTTGGTACATTATGTTATGTTATAAGTTGATATAGTACATTTTAAGTTCATATTTTCAATTGTAGTTGCTGAAACATGAAAAATGGTAAAAAACGTATAGCAATTCGGACCCTCCCCATTTCGGGTCCATCCGAATTCGGATCACCCATTTCGGATCATACTCATTTCGGACCAGTATAGCAATTCGGACCCTCCCCATTTTGGGTCCATCCCAATTCGGATCCCAACCTACTTCGGACCAATATCAATTCGGACTAGACAACGATTTCGGACCAATGCTTATTTTGGACCTACCCCACTTCGGACAACCCAATTCGGACCATCCGAATTCGGATGTGGTCCGAATTCAACTGGAATTTCATTTAAATCACAGAATACAATTTTAAGCAATTACTGACACAAAATCACTATTACACTTACTTTACAGATCATTGTGGTGTTATCAAAACACACATTGATTCAGAGACAAGTCACACAATACCAATCACTGTGAGTAACAGATTGTCATTTGAACATTTACTTTTTTTGCATTCATGTTTATATATTCAATGGCATGTTCACATTGTTTATATACATCATTTGGCACTCGTACATGATTTTTTGTTATGATGCACGCTCGTCCTTTACATGTAACACACATGTAGCAAGCGTTCATTTGAAAGTGCATCTATTTACATCATGCTTGCACTGCATGATCATTACTTCACAATCTGATGCGACCTGGACTGGGGCTGACAGCAGGCCACTGTCGGGGACTGATCATCCCAGTCGTTATCCCGTCAGGTTCGGCACATCCCCGATCAGCATATTGAACTGCCACCCCATGCTAGCACTGCATGGTTTACACATACATTGAGGCTTACAATGCCTGTTTTCACATACATGGGGCTTACACTGCCCATGGTTAAGCCTTGCTTGTAAAGAAATATTTGTTGTTTGCATAATCTGTTATCTCACTAAGCAATTAGCTTACTGTTGACTCACCATGTTTTCAGGCAAAGGCAAAGGAGTAGTTGGACCTTCTAATTAAGCATATCAATTCAATATCCCGGAGACATAGAAGCTATTGGTACACAGACGATATAGCTTTGGGGCTGGGATTACTTGACTTTTAAACAATTATGTTGATGTAATAGCTAGACTTATTCACTGTAGACATTTATATCTATTGCTTTAGTGTGGAACTGCTTAACTCTAATTTAAGTATTCAATTTCAATTACCATGATTATTCATTGGGTTGTTTGTTGATCCTGGTGATTTCAATTATAATATCAAAGCAAGAGGGTGTCACAGGTTTTGGTATCAGAGCATTAGTTTGAGGTTTCAAGTGTCCGCGGGGACTTGGACTCAAACTTAGGTTATGATATTAGAATGAACTCCTAGGAAATAATCCGAACTAAGATAGGATTGACATGCACACGGGGACAATTAAAGGGTAACTGTAAACACTTAGGACTTATAAGTAAATGTTCTAAATATAAGTTGTTATATTTCAGAACATGTCAGGAGACGATATGACTCCTCAGCAAATGTTCCAGATGATGCAAGCTCTTATGGAACAGAAGAATGAATTACAATCCAAAAGAATGGCTGAGCAGGCTCAGTCATTTGCCGACGAATTGAGGGCCAGAAATGAGGCCGAAGCGAAACGAAAGGCTAATAAACGAAAGAACAAGGAACAACAACCGGATGATCAAGAGGAAAGACAAGACACTGGGTCTTCTAACAGATCAAGGGGTTGCAGATTTAAGGACTTCAAAAGTAACGGAGCTGTTACTTTTGACGAAACTGGAGATGCCGTGACTGCATTGGAATGGATTACCACTACAGAGACAACTTTCAGAATCAGCGACTGTGCTGAAAAGGACATGGTCCGCTTTGCAACCGCTATGTTTGCAAGGGACGCAGTAATGTGGTGGGATGCTATGACACATGTGTTGACGATGGAGGTAGTGTCACACATGACTTGGAACGAATTCAAGGAAGTATTCTCTCAGCAATACTGTCCTACCGATGAAAAGCGCCGTCTAGAGGCGAAGTTTCTGAATTTGACCCAAGGAACAAAGACGGTTACGCAATATGCCGTTGAGTTCACCAGCTTAAGTTTGTTTGCACCGCATCAAGTTGACACGGAGGAAAGGAAGATAGCCCGGTTTGAGGCCGGTCTAGATTATGAGATTCGCCGAACCATGAGTGGGGTTCGGTATACAACTTTTGCTGGTTTACTGGAGGCTGCTCGAAATGTGGAGCAGATTGTTCTATTATCTGGGTATGTCATAGGTTCAGCCGCTGCAGCACCGACTCAAGCCAAAAAGGTAGCGGGAGTCTGGAGCATCCCGATTCTCTCCTCAATCCCATCAACAGTCATCATCACCAAAGAAGGGAAGGGCCTTTTCGGCCAGTTCGGAATTGAGAGACTGCAGGCGATGCCGAAAAGCGCACTCTGGGGAGTGCAAGACTCAGGATATGTACTGCTTCTGCTGTGGGCAGAAAGGCCATCACTGGGAGCATTGTCCACGAAAAGATGATGCATGCTACAATTGCCACAGACTTGGCCATTTTGCAAGGGACTGCCCGAAACCCCTACGAGATCAGAATGTTCAACAATCAACAACGAGATCCTCTGTAGCTTCCACAGCTCGCAGGGATCAATCTCAAAGGGCTCCAACTAGGGCATTCCAAATCACAGCTGAAGAAGCAAAGAATGACCCGGAGGTGGTCACTGGTACGTTCTATGTTAACTCAATTCCTGCACGTATCTTGTTTGATTCCGGAGCAAATCGTTCGTTTGTCTCCACATCATTTGCTCGTCAATTCAATATTCCTACTTCCAAACTGCAATTTGTACTTGACATAGAGACTGCTAGCAACATGTTAGTTAAAGCAAACAAGGTATATAGGAATTGTACATTACTTGTAGAAGATATAGTGTTCAACATAGATTTAATTCCCATGGAGTTCGGGGAATTCGATGTCATAGTAGGTATGGACTGGTTGGTTCATAACGAGGCCCAAATAGTTTGCAAGAAAAGAATGATTAAGATTACCACTCCTGAGGGCCGAGACATTTGCATATATGGTGATAGACACAAAGGCGACTTATGCCTTATCTCAATTGCAAAAGCCCGAAAGCATGTTGCCAAGGGTTGTTCAGCTTACTTAGCCTATGCTGTTGATGCAAAGGCTGAAGTTCAATCTCTATCCACTGTTCCAGTCGTTTCAGAATTTCCAGATGTCTTTCCAGAAGATATCTCGGGATTGCCACCTGATCGTCAAGTGGAATTCTGCATTGATCTCATTCCTGGAGCTGCTCCAATAGCAAAGGCTCCGTATCGTTTAGCTCCTGCAGAAATGCAGGAAATGATGAAGTAGTTACAGGAGCTGCTTGACAAAGGCTTTATCCGCCCAAGTTCTTCTCCATGGGGCGCTCCTGTGTTGTTTGTCAAGAAGAAAGATGGCACATTGCGTATGTGCATCGACTACCGAGAACTCAACAAGGTCACAATGAAGAAAAATACCCATTGCCCCGGATTGATGATCTCTTCGACCAGTTACAAGGCGCAAGCTACTTCTCGAAGATTGATCTTCGTTCGGGTTATCATCAGCTCAAAGTACACTCAAACGACATTCCTAAAACGGCTTTCAGAACTCGTTACGGACACTACGAGTTTCTGGTAATGCCATTCGGTCTTACAAATGCGCCGGCTGCTTTCATGGATCTCATGAATCGAGTCTGCCGGCCAATGCTCGACAAATCGGTCACCGTGTTCATCGATGACATTCTTATCTATTCAAAGACCAAAGAGGATCATGCTACACATCTACGAGAATTGTTAGAGTTGCTGCGCAAAGAGCGACTTTATGCCAAATTCTCGAAATGTGAATTCTGGTTGAGGCAGGTACGTCTCAACATTCGAAACAAATTTCATGATCCTTATACTCAATCATAAACTCTTTGTTAACTTGTACTTACTCAATATTCAATTCAGATCAAATTCTTGGGGCATGTGATATCTGGTGCTGGGATTGCTGTTGATCCTGCAAAGATCGAAGCTATCCAGAACTAGGAATCACCCCACAACGCCTCAGAAATTCGTAGCTTTCTGGGATTGGGTGGTTACTACCGCCGATTCATCAAGGACTTCTCTAAAATCGTCGTTCCGCTTACAAAGCTGACTCGCTAGAATGCAACCTTCTTTTGGAAAGAAGAACAACAAACAGCTTTTGATAATTTGAAGAAGTTACTAAGTGAAGCACCAATATTAGCCCTGCCTGAAGGGAACGAGGACTTCGTTGTCTATACAGATGCATTAGGCATGGGTTTGGGTGCTGTTCTGATGCAAAGAGGAAATGTCATAGCATACGCTTCTAGACAACTCAAACCACATGAGAAAGATTACTCTACTCATGATCTAGAGCTAACTGCTGTGACTTTCGCTCTCAAGTTATGGAGACACTATTTGTACGGAACCAAGTGTCAGCTCTTCACTGACCACAAGAGTTTGAAGTACATATTCAGTAAGAAGGACTTGAATATGAGGCAAAGAAGGTCTATGGAGCTGATCAAAGACTACGATTGTGAGATTCTCTATCATCCAGGGAAGGCCAACGTAGTGGCCGATGCCCTAAGCAGAAAAGCGTACTGCAAGGCATATTGTTATGCCTTGACTTCTACAATTTTGATGTCAACTATCATAGACGATGTAAGGGCTGCTCAGTTGCAGGCCTTAAAGGAGGAGAATGAAAAGGACGAAAATATCAGAGTTCAGTTGCCATTAATGCAAGATGATGGAACCGGACTCAAAGGTGTGCATGGCAGAGTTTGGGTTCCTAAGTTCGGGAATATGCGCAAAGTAATACTTGAGGAAGCTCACCAGTCTAAGTTCTCAATTCACCCTGGAAGCACGAAAATGTACAACGACTTGAAAGCCGTCTTCTAGTGGCCAGGGTGGAAAAGAGACGTTGGACAATTTGTGGAAAAATGTAGAACATGCAGATTGTTCAAAGCAGAGCATCAACAACCCTATGGTAGTATGCAACCTCTTCCTATCCCGGAATGGAAGTGGGACCATATTACTACGGATTTCATAACAAAGTTGCCCAAAACACGTCGTCAGCATGATGCAATTTGGGTCATTGTTGACCGTCTAACAAAGTCTGCTCACTTCATTCCCATTCGGGAAACTTATTCACTGGACCGTCTTGCCCAGATCTACGTTAATGAAATCGTCATCAGGTATGGTGTGCCTAAGTCTATTGTCTCCGACCGAGATAGTAGATTTACTTCCAACTTCTGGGCTGCTCTACAAAACGGTCTTGGTACTCGTATCGCAATGAGTACTACCTATAGACCCCAATCTGATCGTCAAAGTGAAAGAACAATCCTAACTCTGGAAGACATGCTCAAAGCGTGTGTCATGGATTTGGGTGGTAACTGGGACGATCACCCCCCATTGGTTGAATTCTCCTACAACAATAGTTACCATTCCACTATCAAGATGACACCGTTCTAGTTCCTGTATGGCAGAAAGTGTAGGACTCCAACCTGTTGGAGGGAAACAGGAGAAACTCCAATAGCTGGTCCTGCCTTATTGTAAGAAACAAACGAAAAGATTCAACTCATTCGACAGTACATGAAAACGGCACAAGATCGGCAAAAGAATTATCACGATCGCCGTCATAAAGCGATAGAGTTTTAGAAGGATGATTGGGTATACTTAAAGGTTTCTCCGATGAAAGGTGTCACGAGATTCGTAAAGCGATGGAAGCTATCGCCTCGGTTTATAGGACCTTTCAAAATACTAGAAAGAGTTGGGAATCAGTCCTACCATTTGGACTTGTCTGAAGAGTTATCAGGTGTTCACCCGGTATTTCATGTGGGCTACTTAAGAAAACGTCTGGTGCCCGAAAGGGAACCATGGACTGATCACTCGGACATAAAGATTGACGAACGGCTAAGGTTTGTTGATGAGCCGGAGAGTATACTGGAAACAAAAGTCAAGAAACTTCGGAACAAGGAAATCAGGATGGTGCTGTTCAAGTGGAAGCATCAACGGGGAGCTAATCATACTTGGGAATCGGAAGAAGACATGAAGATTAAGTACCCAAGTTTGTTTAGCACAACATGACTTCGCGGACGAAGTATAGGCGTGGTGGAGCCCATGCTGCAACATCCCAAATTTCAATTATATGTAATTTACAATTTTAAGGACTTAAATATTTGTATTAATGAATTATTATATCAATTTAAGCTACTTTTGATCATATTATCAGTAAAATAAGAAAATACGAAGTTGAGGGGTACAAAGTGCAAAAAGGTATAAGTGGCAAATAAAAGAGAGTTGATGCTCATAATTTCCAATCCCACTCTATCTCTACTCTCACGATACTCTCTCTTCTCTCTCTCTAAAAGAAACCGTGGGTTTCTTCTTCAATTGGAAATCAAAAGCATTGAAGATCATTAAATTGGAGGCTAAGAAGTTGGATTCAAGTGGCATTTAGGGGACTATAACAACTACAAGAATCAAATTAAGGTAAACATCATTCAGTATTTCGGATTTTTGATATTTTGGTTCGGTTTTTATGAAAACCGAATTTTAAGATTTATGTAGCAAATGTTAATGCATGTTGGAATTTATGGTGGGAATGTTTAAATCAAGTGTTAGAGATGCAATGTACAAAAATTCAGAATCACATTCAAAGTTTAAGTATGATTTTGAAATAAGTGTGTGTTTTTAGTGTGTGTGTTCATCGAGACTCATAGAAAAATGGACAATAAATGGGTTGATTTGGTACATTATGTTATGTTATAAGTTGATATAGTACATTTTAAGTTCATATTTTCAATTGTAGTTGCTGAAACATGAAAAATGGTCAAAAACGTAAATCTGGAAAATTACTAAGTATGAACTCGGATGATGATCCATCCGAATTCGGATCATACTCATTTCGGACCAGTATAGCAATTCGGACCCTACCCATTTCGGGTCCATCCCAATTCGGATCCCAACCTACTTCGGACCAATATCAATTCGGACTAGACAACCATTTCAGACCAATGCTTATTTCGGACCTACCCCACTTCGGACCACCCAATTCGGACCATCCGGATTTCGGACCATCCGAATTCGGATGTGGTCCGAATTCAACTGGAATTTCATTTAAATCACAGAATACAATTTTAAGCAATTACTGACACAAAATCACTATTACACTTGCTTTACAGATCATTGTGGTGTTATCAAAACACACATTGATTCAGAGACAAGTCACACAATACCAATCACTGTGAGTAACAGATTGTCATTCGAACATTTACTGTTTTTGCATTCATGTTTATATATTCAATGGCATGTTCACATTGTTCATATACATCATTTGGCACTCGTACATGATTTGTTGTTATGAGGCACACTCGTACTTGACATGTAACACACATGTAGCGAGCGTTCATTTGAAAGTGCATCTTTTTACATCATGCTTGCACTGCATGATCATTACTTCACAATCTGATGCGACCTGGACTGGGGCTGACAGCAGGCCACTGTCGGGGACTGATCATCCCAGTCGTTATCCCGTCAGGTTCGGGACATCCCCGATCAGCATATTGAACTGCCACCCCATGCTAGCACTGCATGGTTTACACATACATAGAGGCTTACAATGCCTGTTTTCACATACATGGGGCTTACACTGCCCATGGTTAAGCATTTCTTGTAAAGAAATATTTGTTGTTTGCATAATCTGTTATCTCACTAAGCAATTAGCTTACTGTTGACTCACCATGTTTTCAGGCAAAGGCAAAGGAGTAGCTGGACCTTCTACTTAAGCATATCAATTTCATATCCCGGAGACTTAGAAGCTATTGGTACACAGATGATATAGCTTTGGGGCTGGGATTACTTGACTTCTAAACAATTATGTTGATGTAATAGCTAGACTTATTCACTGTAGACATTTATATCTATTGCTTTAGTGTGGAACTCCTTAACTCTAATTTAAGTATTCAATTTCAATTACCATGATTATTCATTGGGTTGTTTGTTGATCCTGGTGATTTCAATTATAATATCAAAGCAAGACGGTGTCACAATACTCCACACAAAGCAAAGCCTATAGAGTATATAATAGTGTGTCTAAAACCATTGAATAGAGTGCCAATGTTGAATTTAATGAAAACACTGCAAATGTCAAAGGCACTGGTCCTGATTGGTTGTTTGATCTACATTCACTAACTAATTCTCTGAGCTTTGTTGACTAAAATGATAACAGGGTTGAAACTGCCACCACAAATTCTCATGCTGGTAGCACAAATGATCAAGCTGTTGGCACAAGGTTTCAGACTGTTGAAGATTCTGATCAATGGGATGGGTATACGGTCATACCACTTCTATCGTGTGACCCACCAGGGGTACTGGATGCACAACATGATTCAAATCCAAACTATGAAGTGCCAATCCCAAGTCCTGAGGGAACAACTCCATCACAAAGGGAAACAGTCCCAGATTCTAGTCAAGCTGATCCTGAAGCTGAACCATCAAGTGGTCCTGGTGGAGATGATACAAATCTAGGAACTTCCTTCCAGACATACAGAGTGCCAACACTCAGAGTTCACAAGTATCATCCTCTCAGTCAGATAATGGGTGATCCACGCACTCCTGTGCAGACAAGGACAATTGATGCAGAAGACCCGACCTTAGAATACTTGGAGGCCCGTGACCACATTGGCTCACTAAAATGGCCATAACTTGGGCCTCGGGTATCCGATTTGGGCTTATAATATATCAAAACGACCGTATGGACAGGCCCGATGTGCTGGCAAACCGCAAAGGCCCTGCTTTTCACCCAAAAATGTCCCGAAGACTACTTAATTTGCATTTTTCTATTTTTCTTTCAGTTTGGACTTTAGTTTTTTGGCCCGTGTGTTTGGCCCATTATCATTTTGGCCCGTTTAGTATTGTAATGTGTGAACTTGGATGGTCACTTCCAATTTTAATGAAACTTCAGTTTTCTCTCCCAAATTTGTGTTCTTTGTGTGAGCCAATTATGAAGGCCAAATTCGCGGTATCCCTGTGAATGAACGTGAGTTTGGTTAAGATCTTCCGGGTATTCGTGGAATCAATGGATTATCTTTGGTTTTCTATTTGCTACGCTGCATCAGTTGGTATCAGAGCCGAACATCCTGTTCGAAATACCTCCACGAAGACAGAGACCAGTGCACGAAGTGGATATGGAGGAGCGACTTATGGCACGGATGGACCAGCGATTGGATCAGATGGTCGATCAACTGACCGATTGGATGGCGGAAATGATGAATCGTGGTCACGATGATGAAGGAGATAATCCGTTTGCAGGTGACCGTTCGTCTTCCGATGATGAATCGAAGGCGCGGCCGAGGAACAATCATCATAGGGATGATAACAGGCGTTGGGAGGCTGGAATGAAGATTGATATCCCAGAGTTTGACGGGGTGAGTCTGAATCCAGAGGGTTTTATTGACTGGTTGGCTACAGTGGAAGAGGTTTTTGAATTTAAAGAGGTGCCGGAAAACAATAGGGTTTCTTTGATCGCCACAAGACTTCGTGGTAGGGCTTCTGCGTGGTGGAAACAATTGAAGTTAACTCAAACCAGGCTTGGGAAACCGAGGATCGAGACATGGAGGAAGATGAAAAAGTCACTACGGTCCAACTTTCTACCCCATAATTTTCAGCGGTTGATGTACTAAAGGCTCCAGAATTTGCGACAAGGGGCACGATCGGTGGATGATTACACGACTGAGTTCTACCAGTTGATCTCTCAGAATGATAATCAAGAGACGGAAGAACAACTTGTTGCCCGCTACACTGGCGGATTAAGGGTTCAGATTATGGACTCGGTGAATCTGTTTGATCTGGTATCCGTTTCTGATGCATACCAAAGGGCACTGGCTTTGGAGAAGCAGAACCGTCGGGGAATTGGTTCGACTTCCACTGGTTTTGGTGGAAGAAATTCTGGATCGGGGATTGTAACACCACGCTTGGTGCCTAATCAACCGAGACCAGGGGGTGTTAGTGCTAGTTCGACTTCACGGGGTATCGGTAGCGGGGGACTTAAGTGTTTTACATGTGGTGAACTTGGCCATCGAAAGTATGAGTGTAAAAGGGCTGGAAAAAGAACCATGTTCGCTGAGGAGGATTAGGGGCAGGAAGAGAATGATGGTTATGATGGAGGTCCAATGGATGATGAGGAAGTTGAGCAGGAGGAAGAATATGTGTCTGGAGATGTGGGTGTGAATCTGGTGGTGAGGCGTTCTTGCTTCACTCCAAAAGCTACTGATGAGGATTGGCTGAAGCACAACATTTTCCAGTCCACGTGTATCATCTTGGGTAGGGTTAGCACTTTTGTCATTGATTCAGGGAGTTGTGATAATCTGGTGTCTGAGGAAGCAGTTCAAAAGTTGTCCTTGAAAACAGAAAGTCACCCCAAGCCCTACAAGCTTCAATGGTTGAAGAAAGGTGGTGAGGTAACAGTGTCTAAACGAGCTCTTGTTTCATTTTCTATTGGTAAAACTTATAAGGACAATGTATGGTGTGATGTTGTTGTTATGGATGCTTGCCACTTACTGTTGGGTAGGCCATGGGAGTATGACCGTGAGATTTAACATAAGGGGCGGACCAATACTTATAGTTTCCTATTTGGTGGGGTGAAGATAACTTTGGTTCCTAATAAGCCGAAGGAGTTGGTCACGAAGCCCTCGGGAACCCTTTTGACCCTTGCTCAATTTGAGGATGAATTGAGTGAGACAGATAATGTGTTTGTGTTGATAAGGAAATAGATAGTTGGGGAGGTTGCAGTTCCCGATGCTATGGTCCCTTTACTTGATGAGTTTCATGATGTGTTTCCAGTAGAGCTCCCTGATGGTTTGCCACCTCTACGTGACATCCAACATCACATTGATTTGGAACCAGGTGCCCAGTTGCCCAATAGACCTCACTACAAGATGAGTCCTACCGAACATGAGGAGTTGCGCCGACAGGTTGAGGAGTTGGTTTCCAAAGGACATGTCAGAGAGAGTATGAGCCCTTGTGCTGTCCCTGCTTTGTTAACTCCCAAGAAAGATGGGACATGGCGTATGTGTGTTGATAGTCGTGCCATCAACAAGATCACAGTGAGGTATCGTTTTCCTATTCCTAGACTTGATGATTTACTTGATCAACTTATTGGTGCTTCTATGTTCAATAAACTGGATTTAAAGAGTGGGTACTATCAGATAAGGGTTAGGCCTGGTGATGAGTGGAAAACAGCATTTAAGACTCGTGAAGGGTTGTATGAATGGCTGGTTATGCCTTTTGGTTTAAAGAATGCTCCTAGTACATTTATGCGAGTGATGAACCAGTTGTTTAGACCTTATATTGGTAGATTTGTGGTTGTTTATTTTGATGATATCTTTATCTACAGTGCTAGCTTTGATGAGCATGTGGGTCATGTGCGGCAGGTTTTGACCTTACTTCGTAGGGATAGTTTGTATGCAGCTGAGAAGAAGTGTGTGTTTATGGTACCTAAGGTGCTGTTTTTGGGGTATGTTGTTTCTGGGGAGGGTATACAGGTGGATGAGTCCAAGGCTGATGCTGTGAGGCATTGGCCAACTCCCAGGTCAATAACTGAGGTGAGAAGCTTTCATGGTCTTGCATCTTTTTACAGGAGGTTCATACCACACTTCCGTACCATCATGGCACCAGTGACTGATTGTATGAAAGGGAAGTCCTTTACTCGGACTGAGGGGGCCGAATCTGCTTTTCAGTTGATCAAGGAGCGACTTACATCAGCCCCATTGCTAGTGTCACCTGACTTCTCACGGGTGTTTGAGTTACACACAGATGCTTCCCATGTGGGCATTGGGGGTGTTTTGAGCCAATGGGGGAGACCCATACCTTATTTCAGTGCGAAGTTGATAGGAGCAAAGTTGCGTTATAGTACTTATGATGTAGAATTCTATGTTGTGGTTCAAGCTGTTAAACATTGGCGACACTACCTGTTTCACAAGGAGTTTGTGTTGTTCACAGATCATGACTCTTTGAGGCATATTCGTAGCCAAGATAAGGTTTCACACAAGCATGCTAGGTGGATGGCAATATTGGAGAAGTTTACTTTTGTGGTGAAGCATAAATCTGGGGTGTCGAAACTGGTGGCAGATGCATTGAGTAGGAGGAGCAATCTGCTAGTGTCTATGCGGGTTGGTGTACCAGGGCTTGACTCCATCATGGAGCTGCTAACAGTTGATTCATACTTCTCTGTTATTTTGCAGGATATCAGCTCTGGAAAAATATCAAATTTGGTTGTGCATGATGGTTTTCTTTTCAAGGGGAACCAATTGTGTATTCCTGATTCCAGTCTTCGTTTACACATTATCAGTTACATGGGAAGGGCATGTGGGCCGGGATCGTACTTTGCAGTTGGTGCAATCTTCTTATTTCTGGCCTACTATTCTGAAAGAGGTCGACCGGTTTGTTAAAAGGTGTAGGATCTGTCAGACTTCCAAGGGAACAGCCACCAATGCTGGACTCTATATGCCGTTGCCTGTCCCTTCACAGCCTTGGGTGGACATCAGCATGGACAAACTGAAGTGGTGAATCGGTCCCTTGGAAACCTTTTGAGATGTTTGGTGGGTGATCATGTGAAGGCATGGGATCAAAAGCTTTGTCAGGCGGAATTTGCTCATAATCATGCTGTTAACAGAAGCACTGGTTTCAGCCCATTTGCAGTGATGTATTCGGCCCAGCCTCGAGGCCCATTGGATTTACTGACTCTCCCTGTTGCAGGTTCTGTTCCAAAGAAAGTGCAGGATTTCGTTGTTGGGTTACATGAGGTTCATAAAGCTGTGCATGATAACTTGGTTCGGGCTAACGCCAAGTACAAACAAGATGCGGATCAAAGGCGTAGACATGTCGATTTTGAGGTCGGTCACTTTGTTTGGGCAGTTTTGACTAAGGACCGTTTCCCGGTGGGTGAATACAAAAAACTGTCAGCAAAGAAGATTGGACCAGTGGAGATTTTGGAGAAGATCAACCATAATGCTTATCGTTTGAAGCTACCAAGTCACATTCGCTGTTCAGACGTGTTCAATGTTAAGCATTTGGTGCCTTTTCATGGAGACTCTTCTGAAGATGAAGCTGTTGCAGATTCGAGGACGAATTTTGTCTACCCAGGGGAGAATGATGCAGAAGACCGGGCCTTAGAATACTTGGAGGCCCATGACCACATTGGCTCACTAAAATGGCCATAACTTGGGCCTCTGGTATCCGATTTGGGCTTATAATATACTAAACGACCGTATGGACAGGCTCGACGTGCTGGCAAACCGCCGTTGGGCCCTGCTTTTCGCCCAAAAAGGTCCCGAAGACTACTTAATTTGCATTTTTCTATTTTTCTTTCAGTTTGGACTTTAGTTTTTTGGCCCGTGTGTTTGGTCCATTATAATTTTGGCCCGTTTATGTTTTTCTGCTTCTTTTTAGTATTGTAATGTGTGAACTTGGATGGTCACTTCCAGTTTTTATTAAACTTCAGTTTTCTCTCCCAAATTTGTGTTCTTTGTGTGAACCAATTTTGAAGGCCAAATTCGCGGTATTCCTGTGAATCAACGTGAGTTTGGTTAAGATCTTCCGGGTATTCGTGGAATCAACGGATTATCTTTGGTTTTCTATTTGCTATGCTGCATCAACAATGGTTCACAAAGAATCTACTGATGATGAATCAGCAGTTCCAGAATTCAGTCTAGCTGCCTTTGAACATGCCTGTTTCATGTCACAATTAGAACCCAAAAAGGCATCAGAGGCTTTGAAAGATCCATCTTGGATTGAGGCAATGCAGGAAGAACTACTACAATTCAAGATTCAGAATGTATGGACTCTAGTTGATCTTCCTAAAGGTAAGAGAGCAATTGGTACAAGATGGGTTTTCAGAAACAAGAAGGATGAGAGAGGGATAGTCATCAAGAACAAAGCAAGATTGGTAGCACAGGGATACACTCAAGAAGAAGGAATAGATTATGATGATGTCTTTGCTCCAGTGGCAATAATTGAGGCCATAAGACTGTTCCTAGCCTATGCAAGCTTCAAAGGGTTTAAAGTGTATCAGATGGATGTGAAGTCTGCTTTCCTGTATGGCACAATTGAAGAAGAGGTCTATGTGTGTCAACCTCCTGGATTTGAGGACTACAAGTATCCAGACAGAGTCTACAAATTAGACAAAGCCCTCTATGGACTCCACCAAGCCCCTAGAGCATGGTATGACACTCTGTTATCATACCTTCTACAGAATGGATTCAAGAGAGGTACACTGCACAAAACTCTGTTCACAAAGTCCATCAAATCTGAGATTCTGCTTGTTCATATATATGTTGATGATATTATCTTTGGGTCTACAAATGACTGTCTGTGCAAAGATTTAAAGGCATTAATGCACAAAAAGTTTCAAATGAGTTCAATGGGGGAACTCACCTTCTTTCTAGGATTGCATGTCAAGTAGAAGCCTACAGGGGTTTTCATAAGTCAATCAAAGTATGTTAAAGACATACAAGAAAAGTTTGGTTACAAAGATACCAAAGTTGCTAGTACTCCAATGGACACTTACAAGCAGCTTGATGCAGACAAAGATGGAGTAGATGTGGACATTCACCTATACAGATCCTTGATAGGTTCACTTATGCATCTCACATCTTCTAGACCTGATATAATGTTCGCTGTTTGTGTTTGTGCCAGGTTTCAATGTGCTCCAAAGGACTCACACCTGTTTGCTGTTAAGAGAATCTTTGGATATCTCAAAGGCCAACCACACTTGGGCCTCTGGTATCCTAAAGACTCTCCTTTTGAACTAACAGCCTATTCTGACAGTGATTATGGACGATGCAACATTGATAGAAAGTCCACAACTGGTGGATGTCAGTATCTACAAGCAAGATTAATCTCTTGGCAGTGCAAAAAGCAAACAACTGTATCTACGTCATCCACAGAAGCAGAATATGTAGCAGCTGCAAGCTGCTGTTCCCAAGTAATGTGGATTCAGAATCAACTGAGAGACTATGGTATAAATTTCCTATCCACTCCTATTTACATTGACAACTCAAGTGCAATCAGCATTGTACAAAATCCAGTGAAATTTCCCAAAACCAAGCATATAGACATCAGATTTCATTTTATAAGGGACTATAATGAGAAGAAATTAATCCAAGTTACCAAAATTCATACTGATGATTAGTTAGCTGATCTATTTACAAAACCATTTGATGTAGGAAGATTCACCTTCCTTATATCAAATATTGGCATGGTTAATATGGATTATTTTGTTTTTAATCATTCTTTCTTATTTTATGAAAAATATATCTATGTCATATACTTGTTTAAGGGGGAGACACTGTTTCATTCGAATTTGCCTATTTTTCAACTAACAGCTTGAGTCTTTTCTCAAGCTGCTAGTTCATTTTCCCTGACTGCTAGTTGTTTCACTTGATCTGTCAAAGTGTGCAAGGTAACTTGGTAACTTCCATAAGTGTGTGTGCGGGATTAGATATTTTCGAAACCTTTAAAAGGTCCCAGTTTCGTTCAATTGTAACTACCGGTTGCAAAATATCTTCCACGACCTTTCTTTTCTCTCTGAGCGATTCACACACACTTCACTGAAACCCTAAAATCACCGATTGATCGTCCATGGAGTTTGTCAAAGAACATAACTGTCTCCCCTATTCTCTCAAACACGCTGACCTTTAACCATTCCACGACATGATGGACTTCCTTCGAAGTTCCCATATTCATCATGCTCTTTCCATAAACCCCACAGTATACATATCTCATATAGAGCAATTTTGGAAACATGCCTCCATTCAAACCATTAATGGAGTCACTTCTTTGATGTCCAAGATTGATGAAACCACTGTCACCATCACTGAGGATCTCATACGCCAACACTTGCATCTTCAAGATGCCACAGGTATAACTGATCTTCCTCTTGGTGCCTTACATGAAGGGCTTTTTGCTATAGGGTATAGGCGCCCTACTGATTCTTATACGTTCTTTAAAACTCATTTTGCCCCTAAGTGGAAATATCTTGTACATATTATCTAGCAATGCATAAGCCCTAAAAGAACTGGTTGGTCAGAATTTTCTTCAAACATAGCCACTGCCTTAGTGTGTTTATCTACAGGCCAACAGTTCAATTTTTCTAATATGATTTTTTAGGGTATGCTAAGGCATCATGCCCTAAAACATGGGAAATTTTTGATGTATCTGATTTTTGGCTGAAATTATTGCAAGAACTTGCAGTAACTTCAATGTACATAAAAGGATTCATGTTTCCCATAGGCACTCATTACCAACTATAAAACGTCTTTTAAAATCAAGTGCCAATTTTTTGAGTATAGATGTCCCATTGCCTTCTGCAATGTTGGGCATCAATCCACTAAACAGAGGAGAGGGTCCTGAGCAAGCTCAGCCTAACATCACTGCTTCACCCCCAGGACCCCAACCCACTCCTCATGATACATATAATCCCTCTGATCCTTCTGTAAATCCCTCATCCCCACTTATACTATACAAACGAAAAAGGGTTTCAGGAGCTCCTTCCTCCTCAACTCACATACAAGAGCCAAATGTCTCTGTGCTCTAGGACACTCCTGCACAGAATATCCAAAGGGCACCCACTGAGGACACTCCAATCCTCAATTTGGAGGTGGACATCCCAACAGAGGATGTCCATATGGGTTCTGTGGCTGACACTACTGCTGTTTCTGAACAAGAGGCACAGGACAGTGTCAACATCATTAAGACCACACCCATGACAACAGAGGGTGTGCAAGCACCTTCTACAAGTCCCCAGAACCAAGAACAGAGGGGCCCAGAGGTTTCTATTTCTGGAGTTCCTGCCAGTGATAGATCACAAACACCACACACTTTTGCTGATCTTGAGGCTAGTCTGCAACTTATGTTATTAACGGATCCTCAGCTGAAACCTGTTGTGGCAGTATTGGAATATAACCAGTCGATTATTGCTACACAGGGGGCACAAATCAGAGTACTTCAACAGAAAGTAGCAGCTCAAAATGAGAGAATGGAATATTTTCATAAGGGGTTCACCCTCTGTGGAAATAAGATCATTCAACTTGAGAAGGTGATTCGAACCCTAATGGCAAAGGTTGTAGGTCCTCCTGACCAAAGCAATGCATCCAAAAAGGGGGAGAATCAGGAGATCCCCAGTTCAGTCCAAGCAGCTCCAGCTCCTACTCCAACAGTCCAAGATTCTAGGCTAACAGTTCCAACAGCTACTCAAGTTGTTAGCCTAGAAACTCAAGTTGCTCCCATAAGAACAACAGAAGTTGTTATCCGAGAAGGCAGTCAAGCTCCTGTCAGTTCAGTCCTGGCCACTACTTCTGCAACCAAGGATAAGGGCAAGGGCATCCTCATAGAATCAGCAAACCCATGCTTCAATGAAAGATGATGAAACCTTAGGTGATTACCTAAGAGGGTTTGTGGTTAACCAGAATGAGAAGAAAAGGAAAATGCCAACTGTGCATTCAAAGGCAGAGCACAGAAGGTTTTTGATCAATTTTGCCTATTCAGCCGGAATTCCAAAGAAGATGGCTCAGTCCGTGAATACAGAGAGGCTGCAAGAATTTCATGATAAGGAAATGGAAAAATGAAAAATAGCCAAAGTCTCTCCTCATGTCCAAAGCCAACAGGAACCAAGTCAAGTTGGTGTCAGTGATCCTTCTCCACCTGTTCAAGCTGGTGCTACTAATCCTCAATCAGAAGTAATCACTCAAGCAAAGCTTGATCAGGTGAAAAGGGTGTTGTTTGAACACCAACTTCAGAAGGTGATGGAAATTGAAAAGACCCTCGACCAACATGACTTCTCAAAACCTCCTATTACATATTGTTATGCTAAGCTAATGGATGACATTGACTTAAGATATCATTTTGTAGTAAGAAGAGAAGCTGGTACTGAGGAAGAATATAAGAGTATGATGCACATAGTGCAAGGGATGACCAGAGATGAGCTTACCAGAATGCATCATGTCGGATCTGTGACTCAAGTCAGATCTTCACTTCCACAAGTCCAGCAGGCTATAAGAGATTTAAAAAGCATTTTTGATCTAGAGTCAATCAGAAAAGATATAGAAGATGCAAAGGAGATGAAGATTGCACAGGTTGATCTGTATGTGAAATCAAAGACATACAAAACTCAAATTTACAAATGGATCCAGCATGTTCTTCAATTTTGAATTCTTTGATCTTCCAAGGGCATGGCTGGTACAAATGAGATCAGTGAAGATATATTGTGATAGCGAAGAATTGAAAAGAGAATTTTTGAAGGCAGTTAATCAGAAACTTTCACAATTGTAAGTTTTTGGATGCTTTAGTTTGTAGATAACAGTTTTACTTTGTTTTATTTCCTTATTTGTATAGAAACTTAAAGTCTTGTGTAAAGAATATAAGTGAGGGGGAGATTGTTGGGAAATATTCTAAGTATGTCAAGCTGTTAGTTAGATTTCTCAAAGTGTTAGTAGATTTTCTGTGTAAGTACAAAGTTCAAGCTGTTAGTTGAGGAAGTTCGAGCTGCTAGTTCAAAAGTTCAAGCTGCCAGTGTTCAAACTCAAGCTGCTCAACAGATAGACTTCAAGCTGCTCAACAGCTCAATAAACAGAAAGTGCTGATATTCAGGAAAAGATATATTTGAATATTCAAGCATATTTACTATCAGAGAAATCATAGTTTATCAAGGAAACAAATCAGAAAGCAATATATATATACATAGAATAGGTTTTTCTAATTGTAAGTCTGCACCTACAAGTTTATTCAGTTGTAATTTGTCTTTCTAATTAAGTTTTCATAAGCCTCTAAGGTTGTAAAACCCTAAGAACAATCTGTGTTCTTCGTCTAATCAAACAGATTAGAGGTGATTGTAATCATTGAGTTTGGCAATACAAATGACTTTTGATTATTGATTGTGTATATGTGATTATTTGTTTTGAATGTTTTTCTTAAAACAGTCTAGTGTTATTCCGTAAACTTCTTAATTGGACTTTGATTCAACACAAGGTTACTGGTTTATACTCTGATTAATTCAAACCAGTTAATCTTAGGTAGTGAATTTTGATCTTGACAATATTAGAAAATAGAGTTAAGTCTTAGATACATAGGTTCAAAGTGACGAAAATTAGCACAGTCGATACAATCTCTAAGTGTTAAGCTTTCACACATAATGCACCTTAAACTCTAAGTGATATACATTTTTTAGTTAAATGTGTTGGTAGGCATAATACAGAAAGGAAATCTCAAAAGCTAATGAAATATTCAAGAAAAAGTCATATGTGTAACTAACTTAGATGTATGACCTAATGGTCTTAATTTTTATGTTAGGGACATACAGACAATGATTCTAAATGAGGTATGCAAATTTTCTGGGGGATGTATAGACATATCAGATACATCTTAACGAAAACAAAAGAAAAGAAAAATTATGATAGTAAGGAGAGAGTCAAAACAAGTCACTTTGTTGTACGTAAGTACAGACCTGTTACCTCTGGTTTGACTCGAGTTAGAAAGATAAGTCGCTTTGTTGTACGTCAGTACAGACCTGTCACCGCGGTCTTGCTAGCTTTAAATAAACCTTAGGACAAACTAAGACACTCTGTTGTATGTAAATATAGAACTGTGTCCGATGTTTGCCTTTAAAAGAAAATTTGCAATACCGAAAAGTTATAATCGTTGTGTGTATGCCTTGATCATAGAAGTATATTTAAGTATGGGTCACATATGGTAATTTCTTGATAAATAAAAAGGCCAAAGGATATTTCAAAGTGTAACATGTTTAAAGGAAAAATGATACCAACAATCACCTTGGAATGTGTATCACGACTAACAATCAAAGAATAAAAAGTTCCTATATGTGAAAGTGTGATACTGAAAGTGCGTACTGACACCGCTATCTGATCGAACCTTCTTTGACTTTCTCGCCAAAAATATTCTGTTAGTGTATGTCGTAAAGTTTGTAAAAGTATTTTTGAGTAGCTTAAGGTTATATTTTATTCAAACTTTATTTTCCTTTATTTTATTTTAGATTAACTTTATTTTAATTTAATTTAATTTAATTTTATTCTAAGTAGGGAAAAGGTCAAAGTTACTAGGATGCATTTTTGGTTGAATAAACAAACAATGCATGAAAATTTGTTGCTACGTGTGAATAATGTTGCAAGGTTTGTAAAATTCCGGTACATGAAAAAGTTGAAAAAGTTGAATTTTATTCAAGCATTTTCAAAATTTTCAAATAAATTCGAATTTAAGACATATTCGAATTCTCCTTCGAATTTGTCAATAACTTTGAATTTATGTCAAGTTCGAAGGAGGTTGGTATAAAAAGTTCAACAGTGAATCATTTAATTCACCTACATTCGATTTTATTCCTTCGAACTTCTGTCCGGCGATTTCGAACTTACCTATTCGAACTTGTCGTTTCGATTCTATTCCTATTCCTTGAAGTTTTTGCTCACTTTCTCGAATCTAATCACAACCTTAGGTATAGTAATCACTATTATACAAAGTTTGAGTGTTTTAGGACTCTTTTGTGGCAAAAAATCAATTTTATTTGAAGGTTTTTGAGTGAAAACTTTGTGATTCAAAATCACAAGTTTTAACCGGTGAAACTTCAAATAAATCACATTAAACTTCGATTAGAATCCAATAGGACTAGACTATGCTATTTGTTAGTCAAATGGGATTAAAATCTTTGAGTTTTGTTTGAAAATGACCGAATTCGAACATGTTCATCATGTTCGAACTTGTCAGAAAGTTTGAATTTGTTAAAATATCTACAAATTCGAAGTCAGTTAAATTCGAACATAATCTTCGAATTTGATTTAAATTCGAATGTTTTTATAAAATAAATTCAAACTTGTAGAAATTCGAATGTGTTGGCTTTCGAACTTATGTAAGTTCGAAATAAATCAAATTCGAAATTAAACAAGTTCCATTTTTATTTTTCATTACTAATATTGGTTGTTGTTTTTATGTGCAGATATGGGTGATCGTGTATTCTTCAATAAACAAAACATGGTTATGTCAGTTGATCGAGAGCTGCCTGAAGGTCAATCGTATCGTCATATGGTTGATTTTTGTTGACACAATCAAGGGTGGCTTACGCGTTAACTCATAATCTGCAGATTATTCTGCCATACGTACGTCAAATTTGGGAGCCTCTACATGTAGATTGCTCAGTGACGCCTACAGTTTTGCGTACCAGAGTTGGCGGGCAGCCGACAGTATATTCAGCCGATATGTTATGCCAAATCCTTCAGCTATGCTTAGAAGACCAGGAGGCGGGGCCTATTGATTTTCCAATTCATACAAGGCAAGCGGCCTTTTTGCGAATGACATACGCCCAAGATATTACCAAAGCCTCGTATGTGAAGAGCGGCTTAATTGGGTAAAATGCATGTTTTTATGGTCTGTTTTGCGCCGAAAAAGGCCGGCTTTGATTACATTGTCTCCAAGATGTAATCGGCGGTGATAGCATTAGTATATAACAAGCGTTTTAGTTTTTTAGAGACGTTATTCGGTGAGTTTGTGCATCAAATCACAGCTCCCGTCCGAGAAAGATTTTTGATGTACCCGCGCTTTGCGATGATGATTATCCGCCACCTTTTGCCCAATCTACCTCAACTTCCAGATAATCATGGTGTGGCTATTATAGATCGCATAATGCACGAAGGGCTGAGCAGGTTAGGCCACAGGTAGCAGCTTTGTTCGTAGCAGTTATTGACCCCGATTTTGTGGCTACAGAAGGAGATAACTGGGTAGGTGAAGCTCCACAACAGCAGCAACCGTAGCAACAACCACAACAACAACAACAACAACCACAACGGCAACAGCGTAGGAGGCAAAGAGCTCCAGCCAGACAAATTCCGGCAGGTAGGCCTTTTTCTACCAGACAATACGAATCGACTGCAGCTGCAGGTCCGTCCAGTTCAGCCCCAGTTTTTTATCAGACAGCACAGACCCTAGAAGAGATATGGGCACAGGGGACTTCCTCGGAGCTAAACCTCACTGTACAACTGGTTCAGGTTGTTTTAGATCCTCAAGAAGATTTAAATGATATCTTTAAGGAGATCGATGAATACCAGCAACCAGAGGGTGAGTGTATGGACACTGAGGTCCAGGTTCAAGAAGCTGCAGATAGAGAATCTATGCAGACTGAGGCCGAGGGTCAAGTAATGACCGCTTCCGAGTCTGAATCTGAATCTGAGGAAGTAAAATAAGTTCATGTTGTTGAACCTGTTGATCCGACTGTCAGAATTGGCAGATACGGATCGAGACTAATAGTCAGCAGGTGAAAGATGAGTAGAAGAGCTGGTCAGGATTCAGAGGATGATGATTCAGATTTCGAAGAGGAAGATGAAACTCCACTCGTGCCTAGGCATAGGGCGAGGCGGCATCGATTTATGCAGGGAGCTTCATCCACCTCAGCTCCTGAACCTGTGATACCAGCTGCTCAACCAATCATCACTCCATTACCATCTACATCCATTCCATCAACATCATCTACACTCACCGACAATCAGCAGTTCACAGAGCTGAAGGGAAAGGTGGATTTCCAGACAGTCCAAATCTTTCAGCTGTCTATAGCAGTGACAGAGCTTCAAGAACATAATGCAAGACTTTATCAGGAAAATTCTGAGTTGAAAACAATAGTAGCAGATCAAGCGTCTGAAATAAAAACAATGAAGACTCTCCTGGAGCAGTTAATGAAAAATCTACAAGCTCAGGGGGAGAGTAGTTTCAGAGAAGCTGAAATGAAAAGTTGAGGAAAGAAGATGATGGCAATGATCCAGATACGGAAATAGAGAGTGAGCTAGCAGATCTTCTATAAAGACTGCTCAGTAGACTCAAATTCAGGGGGAGTCAAGTCAGTCCGGTATGAGAGAAGGAGGAGGTGATAGTAGTACTTCAAAGACTGTTTAGAGCGAAATGATTGAAGCTCTAATGGACATTGAAGAAGAATAGGTGATATTTGATTTTGAGGATAAAATTGAAGATCTTGAAGAAGGGGAGTTTGTCCCAGAATACGTTGCAGTGTGGAAATCTGATGAAGAGGTTGTAGAAGATGAAGACGACGATGTAGATGAAGTAATCATTCCTACACAGCCTATCACAGAACAATATGTGCATAATGATCAGAACGTGATTGACATAGATGAAATTAAGTTGGCATCAATGGATGATTCCGAATTTGATACAGCTGATAAAGAGCAAACCAGAGAAGATTCGATAAAGCTTTGGTTCCGAAAGGAAGAAAAGAAATCAGAGCTAAAGATGAAGAAGAGAATGAGAGTACCAAGTTCTGGAAACCTCTCAGGTGGAATCTTAAGCTGGTTCTTTGATAGAGAACTGCAGCTATTCGTGCTAAAGAGGAGAGATGGACTTCAGTACTTGAGGCGAACGCTGAAGGTGTTTAACACACTGCCCAAGTGTGAAGTAAAAGAGTTGGCTTGGAAGGAGTTAATCAACCTAGGAGACGACCCGTATGCTGAAGTAGTTGCTAAAATCATACGAAGGGGGGTCGATCTGGAAGGTTCGAAAGGCTCAAACCTAGATCTGGAAAAAAAAAAAGAGTTGAAGATCCGTCAAGAGTAGATCCTCTCACTGGAAAGCCTTGGGCTAGATGGTTTACAAGCCAGTCTGATGCCTCAAGAAAGTGCCAATGAAGTCAATGCCGCAGGATGTATTGAAAAACATGGAGTGGTGGTATGTTGACAATGAGACGGCAGAAGCAGTGATGGAGGACTACGAGGACAAGGTGATTTTGAAGGTATACGATCCTCTACATCGGATCAACCTATCCAAGGATGACTTGCAAAAGCTTCATGATCAGCCAATTTTCTTTCATGAAGGTTGGAGATCTGAAGGCAGGATGTTGCAAAAGATAGTTAGAGTTTGTAAAGATCAGGGATTGTATCCAGGTAGTAGTTTATATTGTTCTAGTACTTAGACAAAATATAAATACTTAGAAGCTATCGTCAAGGGGGAGTCTGTTAGTGCATCCGGTGTGACGATAGCAGTCTAAGTATAAACAATATTTTGTAATTTTCAATTTGCTCGTTATTGCATAATAACAAGTGTTTGATATATGTTTGATTATATATGTTTGATATTGATTGTATGTATGTTTGAACTTGGTGTAATTAATGTGTTACAATGAGTTCAAACATATGTTCAAAGATAAGTTCAAACATATGTTCAAAGCTCATGATTCGAATTTATGGAGGACAAGTTCGTAAGGCCTTGGGCTTATTCGAACTTGTCCTGGGCAAATTCGAACCAGGTGTTATAATTAAGGGTTAATCGTTTAATTAACTAGTTATTGGGCAGAGCTTTAGCAAAATTCGAATTTGGTTTAGTGAAGAGGCGATCTCAAACTTACAAGGTGTTTGAGAGTTCTTTCTTGGAGAGAATCACGTGTCGGGACGTTCTAGTGTTCGTCTATCACGGTGTGTGTCTCCGTGTTTCGTGTGCGTGGTCAATCCGTCAAGCCGCTAACGAGGATTCCGCACTCGTTGGACGGTGTCGCGTCAAGATAGGATCCATAGGAAGGCGACATTACAACTCCATCTGCAAAAGGTGTTGTTCCTAAAGTCAGGACAATTGAGAAAGCAAAAGATCAATTGACTGAAGAAGAAAACAGACCGGTGGCCTTGATGCAAAAGCTAGGAACAATGTTGTAATCTCTCTCCCTAATGATGTGTTCAAACGTGTTGAGAATATGAAGACTGCCAAAGAAACATAGGATACTCTATGTACTGTCTATGATTGTCCCACTATCACGTTGGATAACAGGATTAACAACCTTGTTAGACAATATGAGCTATTCTTTGCTAAGCCTAAGGAGAGTTTCACTGAAATTTACACTGGGTTCACTACTCTAATAAATGATCCCAAAGCTGTTGGGATCACTAAGGACAGTAACCTTGGTAAAAAAGTTCTTAGACATCTTCCATGAGGAATGGAACTAGTTTTAAACTATTCTCTGAAACTCAGGTGCTATCAGAAGCATGGATCTAGTAAACGTCTATGGGTCCTTGCTGAATGATGAACAATCAAGGCTGCAAAAGAGAAATGTCTTGGAAATGTCTAAGAGAGGTTCAGCCTTTGTGGCTAATGTGAGGCAACCTGTAAACCAGGTGTGTGATGTGTTCACACAAGCTGATTCTCAGGCTGATGATAACTTGGAGGTCACCTCAGAGGAAGAAGAGAAATGTGAAGATCTTGGTGAACTTGATGATGAGAAAATGATTGTCATGCTTGTCAAAAAGTTTAACAAGAAAAAGTTTGGAAACAGAATGTCACAAAGGAAATCAAGTGCTATAAAAAACAAAGCATTTGAAGAGTCCAAAACTGAGTGCTTTAAATGTGACAAAACTGGTCACATAGTTGTAGACTATGTGTCTAAAGTTGTTGGCTCATCATCCAAACCTCACAAGACAAACAGGGATGATGGCTATGGTGTTAAGTTTATTATAGCCATGTCTAAGCTGAAAAAATTGGAAGACTTTGTGGTTTCTAACAAATAGAAGGGACTGATGGCTGAAATCTGTGATTGGGAAGACTCTGATTCATCCTCTGATAAGGAAGATAACAACTGTCTGGTGGCCAATACTGATGTTCCTTCTACAAGTAACTTCAAACAAGATCTTGCAGAAGCTGAAGCTCTTAGCTCTTTGAAACACTGGAATCCCACAATGATGTACAAGGTACACAATTTTAAAGATTATAGTTCTTAAGAAAAAGATAAAATTTTTGATTACGTGTTTGTGGATCTAAAAGCTACTATTGAGAAGCATGATGCTTTAAAGTCTGAGATTTTAAAATTAAAAATTGATCTTGAATTAAAAAGTAATGAACTTCTGCGCTTGATGAAGTAAAACACATAAACACAATTTTGTTAGAAGAAAAAAGAGAAACAGATTTAAAGCATTTGAAGCTTGAAAAGATTGATGATTCTTGGTGCCATTCTTCTGAAAGAGTGAATCAATGTATCAATGAGCAAAATCCTACTCAAATCCATGCATATCTTAGAGGAGACCTTGATATAGCAGCTTCAATAGTTGAAATCAAGAATCTGGAAACAGATTTTTCTACTATTGGTGAACTTCCAAAACTTCTATTCAAAATGTAAATGGAAAGTTGATTTCAACAAACAAGATTTTCACACCTCGTTACCCGGTTGGCAACTAGGCATGACATCGCGGAAGCATAGTCATAATCAAGTGAACGACCACTATATGGACATTTTCAAAAATACATTAATATAACTTCAAATATGAAATTGTTTTACATAGCCCGAATAAAATGACGAGTAGTTCGCAAGTTACAGAGAATCAAATACATAATTAAATTTAACAATAATGACGCAAATAAATCTACGAATTTTGAAAATTATGAGACTCCAAAATGAACGGAAGCCTTGGAATGCTTCCGATGCAGTGCACATGCCTTAATTACCTGAAAATACACGCTAAAATACGTAAACAAAATTGTTGATGAGTTCATATGTTTACACGTAAATATGACTTGTATCGACATCAATAGTTGAGTTTGACTTTATAAAACATAAATTTCATGTTATGTATTACGTAAAACCATCATGCAACCACAACCTAATTATGAGTTGCCCTATGCAGTATTCCCCGATGTAATACCGTAATGTTCAATATATATATGCACCCCTTAGCAGTTGGAGCGACCAACCTAGGTGGGGGACATTAATCTCAATAGATCTATCCATATTATATTTGCGCTTACATAAAATGTAAATAACGGTTCATGATCTGAGGGCATGATGAAACCACATGTGTAATACATAGTAGAAATAAAGCAGTTTATGTGTCAATATGAAAATGTAGCATGTATTTCTACCCCAAAACACAACAGTGTGAAAATAGGGGCTATGAAGACTCACGGCAAATTGATGGCAAAACGAGCGTTAAATCATAGATTTTGTTGATGATTTGAGATGAGACTTGAGGTGTTTAACCGAGTCCTAATTGATATGAGGGACTTAATAACTCCCATATATGATAATATGCATGTATAAGGGTCTTTATGTTTTTAAATCACCCAACTTAACAAGTTTATAAATAAAACTCACTTAAAACGTCAAATTTAAATATATATATATATATATATATATATATATATATATATATATATATATATATATATATATATATATATATATATATATATATATATATAATTTTCCAGTTTTGTAAAGCTTTTTCAGCCTACTTTGAGGCTGTTTTTGACCAAGCTCCAAAACGATTTGTGCTCTGATATATAAAAAAATTTCATGTTAAGAACCGCCATTTTTCAAGGTGTTTAGGTTGGGGAAAAGACTCGTTAAAAACCTCATGTTGGCCATTTTTGGGCTGTTAAACCTTTCGGTTCCCAAATAATATTTTGGGATTCAAAACTCCATATTAAATTATGAAAACCTGCAGATACATAGTTAATATATAGATCTAAATTTTAAAACAAGAATCAACGCATTGTGTTAAGTTTTTAATAATTATGATTTTTCAAAGTCGATGCAACATTTCTACCGAAAATCTGGATTTCATAACCTTAAAACAACTTGTGATCTTTGTTGTTTTTTCAAAAATCACATGTATAAAAGGCTGTGAAACAAATTTATATAAATTGTTATTATATTATTTATAGTTACATTATGTGTTTATATATTTATAAACACATTTGAAGAAAACAAACTTAAAACAAAACTAGTGATTTATAAACTTGAGTTTTTATGAAACTTGTTGTAGTTGGTGATCATATATATTATGGAAGACTTATATAAACATAAATATAAGAGCTTATAAAATTTAGTATTTACTTACATTGGGGTATTAGAAAGATTCAAACTAGAATAAGTTGAACTCTTGAAAAGTTGCACCTAAAAACACTTGAAATATTGCAAGAATAAGAAAGTTGCAAACTTTTGCTTTGTTGTGGCTTCTTGGCCAGATTCAAAGAGAGGAGAGAAAGTGAGTGATTTTTGTATTGGAATGTGATAGTGAATGATGAAATGAGTTCTCTTTATAGAGAATGAAAAGTCTTGTAATTATGAAGGATTGGATTGTTGAGTGTAAGATCTCTTGTGAAGTGAAGAAGGATGGTGAAAAAGTATTTGATTTAGATGGGTTGTGTATTATAAAAATGAAGTCAAAGTCTAGAAAAGGACCCCCTAAGGGCCGGCCACATCATGTGGTATTTCCATGTATTTTCATTTTTTTTGTATAAATGTATTTTGAATGTATTCTTGTATTTCCCTTTTTTTGTAATTTCCTAAATACTTATGAATGCATTAGTTTCATGAATTGTTTTTGTCTTGCATAATTAATGTAGAGTAAGTGTATTAATGCATGTTTAGTGTTACTAATCATAATTTGCCATTTCATCGCACCGATGAAATTGTTTCTAATTGAATTCAATTTCCTTATGAACTTTGTTAATCACCTTGATTAATTTCTAATGACCACTGATTAGGTTATAACTTGCTAATTAATACAGGTTAGGTCTTAGTTGCTAACCTGGTTTTGTGTCGGATGTTACAAAGTTTGTCTGGCATCAAAATACTGAAAGTCTAAGTGAGAAAGTAGTGAAGTCTAGTGATGGGATGTGTTCTCCATCAAACTACACTGCTTAGTGCCCAACTTCTTCACATGGACAGCTTAATGGAAAAGGTGTTAGACCTGTAGTGTTGGCTGCTAAACTTGTCAATAAGACAGGTTCTGTAACATCCGACATTAAACCAGGTTAGCAACAATGACCTAATGTGTATTTAATAGCCAATTATAATCTAATTAGTGGTCATTAGAAATTAATCAAAGTGATTAACAATGCTCATTAGAAAATTCAACTCAATTAGAATCAAATTCGTCGGTGCGATGAATCGGTAAATCAATCAATCCGATCAATTTACGTTATGAAGGATTAATTCAACTAAGTACATAATTAAATTATGATTAGTGACAGTAATCAAACACAAATACAATTACTTAACATTAATTATGCAAGACTAAAAAAATTCATTAAAACAATGCATCCATAAGTATTTATGAATTTACAAAAAAAGGGAAATACAAGAATACATTTCTAAATACTTTTATACAAAAAAAAAATGAAAATACATGTAGAATACATGTATGGCCAACCATAGACATGTGATGTATTAGAGGTTGACTTCTACTTTTTTTAATATTACTTTAAACACAATCATTTTGTTTAAAAGTGCACTCTACCTTTTCATCCATGACTTTCATCATTTGAAAGACCAAACACTTTGCCTATAAATAAGACCTCATTTCACACTTCTTTTCCACACTTCAAACATCAAAAATCTCTCCTTTCTTCTCTAAAAACCGGATCTATATACACACACACACACACATCAGAAACCCTTTCATTCAAGTGTTCTTCAAGTGTTTTTCAAGAAATTCAAGTGTTTTTGGTGCTTATCTTGCAAGGATTTCAACTTCTACTAAAAATCATATTCTAAACACTTCAAAGTAAGTAAATACTAACTTATTTTATCATACATTTATGTTTATATAAGTCTTGCATAATATATATAATCACCAACAACAACAAGTTTCATAAAAACTCAAGTTTATAAGTTTCTAGTTTTTATTTTTAAGTTGTTCTTTAAATGTGTTTATGAACATATGAACACATGTTAGGCACAAAAAGGCCTCAGTCAAACTTGTTCTACATCTGAGGGGGAGATTTATAATCAAACCTGTTGATGCATTTGAAGGTTGAATTTAAGGCCTGTTATATGTCTTATTGAAACCTGAAAATGATTTGCAATATCAGTCTAAAGCTGTTCTATATGTTGCATGTGTTGCAACTAAGACAGTTTGTCCAAGCTGCTCTGTCTGCTGAACAGGCTGGACATAAACTGTCTACGCTTCTCTACACTGTTGAGCAGCTTGGGCAATTTTAAAGTGTTCTCTTCTTTGTGAACAGAACATGTTCTTTGTGAACAGGCTAAACACTTTATGGAATATGTTTCCAAGTCATCATGTATTGTTTTTGACTACAAGATCAGTTTACAAAGTCGAAGACAAAGTGGAAAACAGAACTGCTCAGCCTGCCCACGCTGTTCTGTAACATGAAGACAAAAGGTTATTTGAAAAAGGGTGACAGACCTTTTTCTTATATCAAAATAGGCCTTTACAAGGAAGAAAGACGCAAAGTTGACATTCCTAAATTAGTTAAAGGCAATGCAACAGTAGACAAAGTAAAAAGACAAAAGTTCTGCACATGTGAAGAAAAGTCTGCTTTTCAGAAAAGTGAAGAAAAGGTTATGTTGTATTTTCAACAAGACTTCTCCTTTTTCATTTCCGATCCAATGAAGATGTTCTCTAGATCCTCTGAATGGGTATAAAAGGAAGCCTTCTAAGGACAGAAAAGAAGTGTGGAAGAAAGCTAAGTTGCTGAACCAAGAGTTGTAAACGTGGCAAGTGGTGATTTTTCATGCAATGCAAGCCTTCCATGTGTAAATCAAGTATCTAATGTGTCTAAAGCTGTTTTACATAAGCTGTTCCCATTAAGTCTTGTAAACACAGTGAGTGCTTCTTAGTGAGTGTATTCATTGTATACTAGTTTGAGTTTGTCTTAGACTAGTGAACATACTGTTGTATCTGTCATCTCAGCTTGAACTATTCCGCATTCAAGCTTGTTTGTAATTAACAAATTGTTGATAATACATACAAACATTGAGAAAATAGTGTGTAGTTTTTAAGTAGCTGTATTCACCCCCCCTCTACAGCTTAAAGCTATATACTTTGGGAACCTCTCGGGACCTACAATGTGTAACATACACATGTTCATGCATATTGCACATTTGAACATGTGCATATTGTTATTTTGAATGAAGTGGAACATTTTATCCTAATGAACATGTAATATATGTGAACTAGTCAATAATAATGGATATTTGAACATATGTATATTGTAGTTGTGAATTAAATTTAACATTTTACCGTAATGAACATGTGCATTTAATATGGTTTTCCAGTTTTCCAGTCAAAGATGGTTTTCCATAGATCTTGAACACACACACACACACACACACACACACACACACATATATATATATATATATATATAAGGATCTTTTGTGAACACTTTATTCGTTGTGAACATTGTGAACAACCATAAAATAGCTTCTGAATCTTATGAGTCTTGTTGAAAATAGTACTGGACTCTTCTATTAACCTATTAATACTATTGGATCCTTTGGATCTTATTGAATCCTATGAATTTGTCGAATCTTATGAATGTTGTTGCATCCTATGCATGTTGTGCATCTTGTTATAAAAACTACGTACTATGAACCTTTTGAATGTTCTGATCTTAAATAGACACTTCTATGAACCTTTTGAATCATATGAATCATATTACAAACACTTGTTGATATATATGAATGATTATATGTATTTTTTTGTTTGTTCACAACGTGCACAACGAATAACTTGTTCACAGTGGATCCCATCCCTATATATATATATATATATATATATATATATATATATATATATACATATATATATATAAAATGAGTACCACTAGTTTTGCGGAGTACCGGAGGTACCTCGCTTAAAACCATTTTTTTTGAAAAAAATTTTCATAATCATGTTTAAATTAATAATATAAGACTACTTGCAAAAAATCACACCTAAACACACACTATAACTATGTGAAACGTGCAAGTTCACATGAACTGCACTGTTGTGAATGTATGTTCACAGCTAAGCATGTTCACATGAATTTTTTCACGTTCACATGACTTTTAAGAGGCTAGAAAGTGTGAATGTGTGTAATTCTTTTACGAATAGGCTTATATTATTTGTATCTAAATTAATATGAAAAAAAAATTAAAAAAAAAAAACTTTTTTTCGGAGCATGTTCACATCTAAAACCCGTGTGTTCACAGGTACTCACGGTACTCTGCATTTTTTAGGTACTCACACGAACCATATTCTATATATATATATATATATATATATATATATATATATATATATATATATATATATATATATATATATATATATATATATATATATATATATATATATATATATATATATATATATATATATATAGGGGTTCAATGGAAAACCACCATGCACCTGAAAACTTGTGAAAACCGCACTGCACCACCAAAAATGCATCAAATTCCCCGCGTGATGCATCAAAATCCCGCGTGATGCATCAAATTTCCCGCGTGATGCATCAAAATCTCGCGTGATGCATCACCTTATTTACGATCATGCCAATGCGTTTTTCATAAAATGCACCCAATCGGACGGTATGCGTAGGTTTTCATAGTTTTCAGGTGCATAGTGGTTTTCCATTGAACCCACCCATATCTATTACTATCTATTAAAGCATCCTAAACAATTACGTTCCACATAGCAGTTAATGTTGAAAATTCATAACAAATCCAGTTAAAACACGACACCTGTCCATTGCCATCCCACGTTCTTGTGATTCTTGATGGCTTCTGCTTTCCTGACGGTCACCAACGATTGTTACGCTCGCGAGGCTTCAACAGGCAGCACCTTTCATTTCACTACTTTCGCTTCTTATCATCTCTGGCTTGCTGCTTCTTTCCGATTCAGACTCTCACCACAAATAGAATTACGAGGAGACAATGGCTTCACCTTGGTTGGAACCGAATTAACATCATAATTTCCTTTGTTCAGATTCGTGTTACCATAGATGTTCGATTCTGTCTCCATTTTATGGTTTTCGCTTCCCCTCAAATGTCCATTTAAGCATCGTACTGTTCAGCGTCACTTGGAATCGACTTTGCAAGGTAATTTTTTTTATGATACGCATTCAGTTGTGTAATAGTCAAACAATCTTCACATAATTCTGCACATCAAGTATTTGATGAAATTGTTTCTATGAAACGAAATTGATGACTTCTTTCCCGATGCCCACCAAGTGTTTGTGGAAATGTTCATTCCACATGACTGACGAAGTGTTTTCTGAGTTTGTGTTTTCTCTTGGTGAATCATGGAGTTCATGTTTTCTTTATATAAATGATTACAAGTTGAACCAAGGGGAGGATCCAATTTTGTGGGTTGCAGTTCATTTATAGACAATTGCTTATACACAATGTATTGTATGTACTTCAATCACTTGTAGCACTTATTTTCTTACTGGGGTTTTATCAAATTTTGATTACCGGGATTAAAGTTTCTTCTAGATACCTGCTCTTGCATTTGGACATACTGGAATTCTCATTTTGGACTTAAATCTGCTAGAATCTTTGAGATGTTTACCTTCAATTTTATTTAACATATAATCACTTTGTCAATTGGATAGTTTCTTTTCTGGTCTATCCTGTAATGAAAAAGTTGGAATGTTTCATTGTTTGGTTTCTTTTGTTGTGGCCTTAGAAATGCCATCAAGATCATTTCTCGGTGATTGTCGTTTCTTTTTTGCTAGAGCATGATTTCATAGCAAGATTTCAACAGTTTTGAGATTCTAAAGTGATGATAAGGTTACATGAAGAATGGTGTGCGATGAGTTAATTGGTAGAAAGTGTTATTGGTAACAAGTGATTTATAGCTGACTTTGAAGCTTTTAATTGATAGTTTTTCTATTAGAGTACATTGATACTTGTACCTGATTTTGAAGCTTTTAAATGATAGTTATTCTGTTAGAGTACAATGATACTAACATCACTTTTTTACCTTAATAAAAGCTCGAAGCCATCATAAGGACATCCAAGTGTGTTTCTCAGCAAAGAAGAGTCGTCAAATCATGGTAAAAAATCCATGAATTTGTCATTTGAATTATCATCTCTCTACAAATTTTAGATGTTATGCAAATATAAGGTTCCCACAAGTATAGTTGCAAACAGTAGTAATCATGTACTTGAATTTCTTCTATTTAGCATTCTTATCATTTGGATATTATATTTAGCTTATCTCAGTTTATTATTTATGTATATTTAGCTTAACTCTAGCTTTGTTCTCCCATTTATGTGTTGCAAATTGTTCTTCAATGTATTTGTTAATTGTTATTCTTGACTTATGCCTTTCAGATCTTTCATCATCATTCCAAAGATTTTAGCAGCAAGATGTTCATGAATTTTTGCAATCATTTCAAGATAGACTTGAAGGTTCTTTAATCAATTAAAAAGCCAAGGATGCCCCGCTCTCCTCCCACAGTGACAATTTTGTCAAGCAAATCTTTGAAGGTGTTGTTAGCAAAGTAAGAATTTTCTGTCTTTATACCCTTATTTGTTTTTATATATTTGTGTTTTTTTCATAGAGTAATATTTTTGATCCCCTTATTACTCATTTTTGTTCTCTGTTTATGATATGGTTTCCAACAAAGGGCTGCAACTATAATCACATTTTTTATATCTATGAGCCTTTAATTAGGTATGGTCAAATATCTATGAGCCTTTAATTGATCTCAACTTGGATTGATACTGCCATTGGCCTTTGGCGTTGGCAATATATTCATATATGTGTGTTTATTGATTATTTAGATGCAACAAATCGCAATAAACCTTCATGTTTTTCTGCTGAAATGAAATTAAAACAGAATATAGGTCAGCATTTGTGTTCTGTTAGTGAAATTGTTCTTGTTTCTGGTTCGTAAAATGCAAGGCCAAAAAGGCCAATTGGTCTTTGGCCTGATCTTTATATGTTTATAGGATGCTTAGGTGATCATTTTCAAGCCGAATTCGCCATTAATTCTTGCATTTTTCTGTTGGAAAATAAGTAAAAACAGAAAGATTAATGTGCAGTGAGTTTAAGTCTGTGTGTTTGTGTCTGTTGGACTCCAAGATTTGTAATATCTCGGAGTGTAGTTAGAAATCAGTAGCAGCCCTCAACCTTAGTATATGCATATATAAGCTGAATAAAACTAAGTGTTTGTACTCAATTAGACTTCGAGACTCAGCTAAAATAGCCAGGTCTCGGATTGGAGTGAACAACAGCAGCACCCTGCGTCATCTTGATATAAATGCGTGAGAGCATAGTGACTCCGAGATTCACTAAATCTCGGAGTGGGTGTGCTTGTGAAAGACTCGCACCAGTCTAAGAAACATGAAAAGAATAACAAGTGTTGTATGTATGTGCATATGAACTCCGAGACTTTAAGTCTTGGATTGATGCTGTGAAGGTCACTGAGTAACAGCAAGCAGCAACAACTATTTAGTCTAAGTATAAAAGTCTCTGAGTTGTTCATTTCATGACTATGTGAAGTATAGAAGTACAATGGACTCCAAGACTTTGCATCAATGCAAGTCCCGGACTGCTTGATCAATGATCAGCAGCAATAAAATAGCAACAGTAGCCCCCTTAATTGAATTAAAAACAGGACAGAGCAGCCCTTAAGCATGAAATAGAAGATTAGTAGTGTGAGAGAGTATGTTCTTCATTTAACAACAGCTCCAACAGCCTTAAATGAACGAGGAATGGAATTTATATGTGTGCAGCTGACCGAAATAAACAGGAAAAAAAAAACAAGAACACAGAAGCAGTGTATTATATATATACATATATATATATATACATATATATATATACATATATATATATATATATATATATATATATATATATATATATATATATATATATATATATATATATATATATATATATATATATACATACATATATATATATATATATATATATATATATATATAGGTGGGTTCAATGGAGAACCTTCATGCATCGAAAAACCTTGAAGAACTCCATGCACCACCACAAGTGCATATCACAATTCCCCTGTGATGCATCATTATTTCCATGTGATGCATCAAATTTCCCGCGTGAGGCATCAATTTCTACGTGATGCATTACGATTTTCTAGCGATGTATTGTGGTTCTCTAAGGTTATTCGATGCATAAAGGTTCTCCATTGAACCCACCCCTATATATATATATATATATATATATATATATATATATATATATATATATATATATATATATATATATATATATATATATATATATATATATATATATTACTATATAATAAAGGGCCTTATGCGGTTAATCTGAAAATTCAACACTTCCAATAATATTATGACACGTATCCCTCCTCAATAAACTGCTCAGGATCATGGTTCACATGTTCACCATCTCTCGTCTCTCACAGCGGAAAAACACTCGCAAAGCATTCAGTTTCATAAAGGCGGTTCCGATTCTCGAGCAATAATGGCACCTATACCTCTTCATCATCGCTGCTTTCCATATTTATTAGTCTGCACCTTAGTCGGTTGAAGACCCAAAACCCACGATCTGTGAAAATTAAGGGAAGCCGATCACAGCTCTTACAATTACATGTATCAGCAATCATGGGGAGACTGCTTCAACCTGCGCTGCTTCATCACCATTAACTGTTCTCATACGCTTACAATTCTCATATGCCTGCCTTGTTCCACAATTTCATCAGGAATCATAGTCGACTTTATATGTCCTTTGACATCAGAGTTTCATCACAAATCACAAACGAAATTACTTGTAATCGCACATATGAAGGTAAATTCTTGCTCATGTTCATATTCAGTTTTAATGATTTTCGCTTATTCTCTCAATTTTACTGGTGTATTGTTCGATTCTTGTCTCAATTTTAATGAATTTTCTTCCCCTGACAATCTGTACAATACAAACATCTGTTGCTTTTGCTTGCATTCGACTAAAAGAGTAACCCTGTTCGGTCATCAATTATGAACACCAGGTTTTCGATAAAATGTATGAACAAAATCGAATTTCATTTTTGATGATTTTTACTTCTTGCCTCAGTTTTAATGATTTTCTGTTCAATTCTTGTAACAATTTTAATTAAAAAGATATACACACCATCAATGATGAACCTCGCACTTGTGCTCGTGCACCATATATATGAAGTTTGTGCCATTTTTCCAGTTTTACATGGTAAGGTTATGCATAAAAGTGGGCACAACATCTGTGGTTGTCGGAGATTTAAAGCTTACAGAGTATGATCGGGTTATAATTTATCATGTTTATTAAGCGTAAAAGAGTTGTTTTGAATACAAAAGTGTTATAGAATGTGCCGCTATTGAATAAATTCTGTGCTTGTGCAGGTAAACAAAATCCGGTTTAAAATGGCGTAAAAAGGACAAAAATTCAGAGCTAGACGCAGAGAGGGGCGCAGCCCTGCGCCCAGACCACGTGCTCGACAGAAGAAATTAATTCACAAATATACGGATTTTACAGACAGGCGCAGGGGGGGGCGCAGGCCTGCGCCTACGGCTGCGCCCAGCCCATTAAAATATTAGACGGTCGTTTTTAGGGTTTTTCCAGCTTTTCCTATAAATACAAAGTTATATCTTAGAAGAAACGATCGTTTTTTGGAGGAGAAGGCTAAGGAAAAGAACCCTGTTTGAGCGAACACACGTACGAAGAGCACACAAGTCAAGCCACGAAGATGAATACACAACTCTTGAGCATTGCATCAACGATGTCCGGCTAGTCTCATCATAATCATTCTCGGAGGAAGCACATCGCTAAGTTTTATTTTATGAACGATTACTTTAAGTTTGCATGGTTTTTATTATTTATATTTTGATTGTAAACGAATGATTATTATTTTGTTGTTGCGTTTCGCAAGATAGTTCGTAGACATTTTTATTATTCGTGCCGAGTTAATTGTTAATTAAGACGAGTAATCAAACGTGTCACGCGCTATGCCCAAGATCACGAAACGACTTTAATAATAATTATAACAAAGATTATGCCTATGTAATCTTCAAATCGTTTTATAAATTAAATGCAAAGCGAGGTGTGGAATCCGGGAATGGTTATTCTCGCACTTTATTCAATCAAACAATTTTCTTAAGTTTTCTTTTCACAAATTTCGCAAGTAATTAGTTTTATAAATCAAGCAATCACCTTTTTACAACCAAATCAATCTTTCTAAATTAATTATTTTACAATGCTAGTCGCTTAAATACGTGTAATTAACCTCTCGCTCTCTGTGGATACGATCCCTACTTACCCTAGCTTCTAAGGTATTTAGTGGTATTTTTGACGGGTTAACGACACTCGCATCAAATTTTGGCGTCGTTGCCGGGGAGCGGTTGCGCTTAAATCACGTATTTTAGTAACTAGCTTAGTTTAGTTACCTTGTTTTTTCTAGAGTAATTTAGGTAACTTAGTTAATTTAGTTAATTTCAATTATTTGCTTATTTGCTTTTATTTGATTACTTAAATTAGTTTAAGTTTCCTTATTTTGCTATTATTCTATTTAATTAGTTTTTAATTAGTTTTTAAGCTTTACTTGTTGCCTTAGTTATTAAGAAAAAGGGAATCGTGGCGCAAGCATCGATTCTCACCAAAAAGAAAGTTTCTAGTTCAAATTCTTCATCTAGCCCTCATAGGTTTATGCACACACGATATTCTGGTAGAATTTCACCCTTGAAGTTTGATCCAGAAATCGAAAAAACCGCTAGATCTAATAGGCGAGCCACAACTCAAACGAACAAAACTAAAGATACTGCTCCTAAAGTAAACGTGGAAGAAGAAATAATTAATTCGGAAGACGAGAACATCGATAACGTTCTTGTTGACGTCCAACAAAACCACAGACCAATGGGAGACCGTAGAACCGTAGAATCTCATTATAGGCCAGGTGATATCCCTGATCCATCACCCATTCTCTACCCAATTAATGAGAATGAACCCGAAATTAGGCCACAGCTATTTAGCATATTACCCGTTTTTCGCGGAGCACCAAGCGAAGAATCGTATGAGCACTTAGCTGAATTCACTGCCATATGTAAGGCCAATCACGTTAGGGGTGTTGGTACACCCTGTGTGACGATAGCAGTCTAATCGATCTACGTTATGATTTAAGTAATATTCTGAGTTATCCAGTAATTTGATATATATGTTTAAAATGTGTTTGTCTGTTATTGATTGTGTGTTTGAACTTGATGTAACATATTACAAGAAGTTCAAACATAAAAGTCAAAGAGTATGTCAAACATAAGTTAAAACATAAGTTTCATCACGTAAGTGTTTAAATGTATTGGCTAGATTCGAATAGGTTAAGGAAGACATTCGAATCTGTGATAGATTCGAATGTATCCTTAGATTCGAATAGGTTAGATTCGAATCTGTCAGATGGACAGATTCGAATGAGGCCTTAGGCCAGATTCGAGGTTGGCCCACAACAGACTCGAATCAGGGCCTATAATTAGGGATAGACTCGAATCATTAGAAGACCTTTGGCAGAATTCGTGAGGAATTAAGCGATAGGCGATCTCGAGTTTATCAGCTAGGTGAGTCCCATTTCGGAGAGAATTAGTACGTAGGATCGTTCGTGTGTCGTTCGTTCAGCGTCTAATAGTCTCCGTGTTTCCGTTGGTTGAGAGTTGTCCGTCTGACCGTCAACGAGGATTCCGCACTCGTTAACGGGTCCGCGTCTAGATAGATCTGTCAGTGGTAGACCTTACAAGTGGTATCAGAGCCAAGGGAGTGTTCGTGGTGTTCTTCGTGTTCATCAGAAACATTCTAGGTTTCTTGACGCTAGTTGGACGGTTTTTCTCTCAAAAACGTGTTTTTGGGCTGAGCAAATTCATATTCGGGAAACACTTTGTGGTTTTTCACGTTTTTGGTCGAAATCATTATTTTTCGTTTGAAAAATAGTGATTTAATCCGTAAAACGTCAAAAAAAATCAAAGTGTTAGCCGTTTTTCGAGTTTGCGGCGCTCGAATCTATAGGAGTAATTAGGGTTTTTCTTTATTTTCGAGTCTAACCAAAATACGCTCCTATCGAGTCAATTTCAGTCAGTTTCGAGTCTGTGGTGTGTCGAATCTATTAATACATTCGAATTGGATCTCGAGTCTATATTCTTTCGAGTTTGTTTCGAGTTTATTACTGTTTCGAGTCTGAGCTTCGAATCTGCTGATCTTCGATTCTGTTTGTGCCTTCGATTCTAAGGGTCTTCGACTCTATCGGGTCCTTCGAATCTGACCTATCTTCGAATCTGTGGGATTGTTCGAATCTGACATTATTTCGAATCTGCTTGAACTTTAAGACTTAATCGAATTTACTTTCAAAAGATTAAATATTAATTAGTTTCGAATCTATCTAGATTCGAATAACTTAATTTAAATCAGTTTCTAATTAAATTAATTAAGTTCAAATTCAAATTCTTTCAGAAAAGATGTCGAACCTTCAGAAATTCCTTGAAATGGATCACGAAGTTGGGAAGGCCAATGCACCACCTAAGCTGATGAAAGTTGAGGATTACTACTGGTGGAAGGATAGATTCACGGATTTTGTACGATTCAACGACATGCGCATGTGGGTGTGCATTGATGAAGGGTACATTCCACCAGTATCTGAGGTAGAAGGCCGTCAAAAGGTTATGTCATATCAAATGATGAAAGAAGATGACAAGAAACTATTTGAAGCCGAAAACAAAGCTTTCTCTATTATCCGAATGGCGTTACCTCAAGATATCTTGCACACATTTCGGACTCAGAGGACGTCGAAAGAGCTTTGGGAGTCTCTTCAGAAACGGTGTGAGGGTAATCCACGGGTACGTAGAAAGCGTACAGAGCTGTTGACCCAACAGTTTGCAATTTTCAAGGCTCTTAAGGATGAACAGTTGGATGATATTATCACACGACTTTATCATCTGATAACAGAGCTTGAAAGTCATGGCATTGAGTACTCGGACAGTGACAAGAACAATAAGCTTCTTGATGCCCTACCAGCCAAATGGGCTATGTATGTGGCTATGATTAAGCTGAATGAAGATAAGTACTATGCTCAATCACTGGATGACATCGTGGGAACGTTGAGGGCATATCACTTCGAAATGATAAAGGCTGAGACTGATTATGAGCAAGTCCAAAATCCGGCTATGTATTTTGGAAAGACATCAAAATCATCAGTGACAGCTGATCAGAAGAGTGCTACAGCGTTTTTCACCGGAGAAACGTCATCGACACCAGAGTCCGAAGACTCAATCAATCGCGCGTTCTTAGGGTTAGGAAGATCGGAAGAACCGCAACCTCAAGTCAATCAGGCATCTACAAGTCAGAACTATTCAAAGATGCCAATGAGCGCAAAGTCGGCGGAAGAACATCTGAATCTGCTTGCTTCGTTTGTAGCCGCATATGGAAATTGCGTTCAAGGGAAGATTAATGATCCGGCTCTTTGGGATGAAGATTACGATCAGGTCGACCCTGATGACTTAGAGGAGATGGATCTTAAATGGCAACTGGCCATGGTAACCCAGAGGGTTAAAAGATTCATAAAGAGAACTGGGAGGAATCTCCAGATGAATAACAAGGGGATAGGATTTGATAAGTCCAAGGTCAAATGCTACAACTGTCAGGGATTGGGAAATTTCGCGAGGGAGTGTCAAAGACCGAAGGTAGAGTCATACCAGGGGCAGAGTCAGCAACAAGGACAGTACCAAAGTCAGTCCCAACAGAGATATCTTCCGAGTTCTTCATCCGGTCAGGCCAATCTAGCGGGTCTAATTTCAAATGTCACTTCTGACAGACAGCTAGATGGTTCATATGACTGGAGTTCACATCCGGAGTCCAATGCTAGAGCTTTTATGGCTGAAGTTACGGAAAATGGTTGTGATGAGGATGAGCAGACCACAAGGGACAACAGTCCGATGTGGGTAGAGAAAGCGAATGATCAGACCGTGCTGGAGTTTGCTGCTCAGATGGCCAACGTGGAATCTGATAACTCTAAGGTTAGTCTTTCTAATTCTCTATTTCGTGATTTATGTGCTGTATGTGTTACTTCTAACGATAGGTTAAATCTAGTCTTAGACTCACATAAGACCATAGCTGCTCAAAATGAAAACTTGAAAATAGAAAATGCTAGCCTAAATGACATAAAACAAGATTTAAAAGAAAAGCTTAAGGCTGATGCTCAAGATGTAATCGTTCTAAAAGACAAACTGAGTGAGCAGTGTGTTAGAATAGAACTTATGTATGAGCACGTAGAAGCCTTGACCAAAAGTCTGAAAGACAAGGACATAGAGCTAGCCGAGACAAAGGTTAAGGTAGCAGAGGCAAATAGCAAGCTGGAAAAGTTTAGGAATTCGAGCCTAAACCTAGGGAAAGTCTTAGATGCCCAAAGACAGTCTAAGAAGCCTGTAGGTCTAGGTTTTCACGAAATTCCTCCACCTTTCAATGATAACTATGTGCCTCAGCCTCAGGAGAAAACTGACAAGTCAGTAGTTTTAGAGGACCTACCTGAACCTACACCTGAGCCTACAGTTGATAATACACCTAAGGTGCCTGACTCAACTGTCAAGGTCAAGCAAGTGAAATTTGTGTCGTCCTCCAGTGAAACACCTGCAGGAAAACAGAAAATTTCATGGGCTGATCAGGTCGAAGAGACAGACACTATAGATGTACCAAAGGCAATAGACACTAGTGAGACACCTAGATCTAAGGGACCAACCAAAAAGTCCATGGATAAGATGTCCTGCTTTAGATGTCATGAGAAAGGGCATGTTGCTTCTCACTGTCCAGTTAGGAAAGCAGAAGTTAACCCTAAGACAGTGAATCCAATACCTGTTAAGCCCTCACCAAGTGCGGCGAGCACTAGTAGTTCTCAGAATACCGAGAAAACTGTGCAGGCCGCACCAAAACTTGTTGTGAAACAAACACCGGTTAAGGTTGGACCAAAAGAAGTGGTTAGGAGAAATTCACCGAATCGTGTCATTAATCAATCTAGGTCAGCACCTCAACAAATCTATAGGAGCACCACACCTAGCAGGTCACACACTCCAGTTAGGTCACACACTCCTGTTAGACAATATGTTCCGGTAAAAGCTCAGGGATCACAGTCTGAAATGCATTATAATAAGACTTATTCTAGAGCACCACAACAGATGCCTACTCAAAGGCAAAGAGTGAATCTAAATCACTCGGCACCACATCAGAATTCAGTTCAAAGGCCCAAGTCACCTGAAAGGCGAGATGGGTATTTGAAAGAGTTCAAGTATGTGGACGAGAATGGTATTACCAAGTCAGTCATGGCTTGGGTTCCCCGTGATAACTAACCTATTTTTCTTTCATGTGCAGGAGATAACTACCGGTCCAAACAACAAGTGGTTCGTCGACAGTGGTTGCTCCAGGCATATGACAGGGGAAAGAAGTCTTCTCACAGACTTCAAGGGGGTAATAGGGGATTTGTATCATTCGCTGGCAACAAAGGAGGAAATATCACTGGAACTGGAGAAGTCACTAATGGGACGATTACATTGGATCAAGTTTATCACGTTGATAAACTGGTTCATAATCTCATTAGTGTATCTCAAATCTGTGATAAGAAGAACTCGGTGTTATTTACTGACACTGAGGCTTTAGTGCTAAAGCCGGGATTCAAGATACCTGAAGATTGGATATTGATGCGGGCTCCAAGGAAGAATGACTTGTACATGCTCGACATGAACAAGCCAGATAATTCGATGGGTCCGATCTGCTTACTATCAAAAGCTTCGGAGACGGAATCGGTTTGGTGGCACAGACGCATGGCTCACTTGCACCTAAGGAAAATGAACTACATAACGAAGAATGGTTTGGTGCAAGGTGTGCCTCTGAAGAGTTTTCAATTTGAAGACAAGTGTCTACCGTGCATGAAGGGCAAACAACACAAGAAGACACACAAGTCCAAGAAGCAGAATTCCATAGCCTCGACATTCGATTTGTTGCATATGGACCTTTTCGGCCCTATCAACAAAAGGAGTATAGGAGGTAGTTGGTATTGCTTAGTTATCACCGACGATTACTCACGTTTTTCTTGGGTTTTCTTTTTAGGTACAAAGGACGAGACGGCTGCGAAGCTCATCGGGTTCTTAGACCAAGTGGAGAATTCCTACGGAACTAGGGTTAAAAGTATTCGTAGTGATAATGGGACAGAATTTAAAAACTCTGTAATTGGTGTATATTGCCTATCAAAGGGCATCGTGGATCAATTCAGTGCACCATATGAACCACAACAGAATGGGGTGGCCGAACGTAAAAACCGAACATTGATTGAGGCTGCAAGGACTATGCTTTCGGATTCAAAGCTTCCTACCATGTTTTGGGGGGAGGCAGTGAATACCGCGTGCCATATTTTAAATAGAGTCCTTACAGTCAAATCATTGAACAAAACATGTTATGAAATTTTGAATAAACGGCCACCTAACTTAACTGGATTCGAACCGTTTGGAGTACCATGTACACTTTTAAGAACAAAACATCAACCGAAGTTTGGTGAAAAGGCTGACGAAGGATACTTCCTAGGTTATGTGCAAAACTCACCAAACAAACGGGTGTTTAACAAAACAACTGGTACTGTGGAGATTGTGTATAATATTGAAGTCTCAAGTTATACACATGAACCCCAAACTGGTCCGGAATGGATTTTTGACTATGATAAGTTATTTGAGTCATTTAACATTCCTTTGGATGATACTGCAGGTACAATCGAAAAAGACATGGCGACGTTGCACCTAAATGACGATGGCCATATTTTTCCAAGGACCACGTTCGAATCTACGTCCGAGCCTACTGCGACTGTAGATGGGTCTCCAGAAGTTACTAATCCAGAAGAACCTAACACTGAGAATCAGACTCAAGCATCAAGTTCTGCCTCTGAGGAAAACGTCTGTGAGGAAGAGAATGTGGAAGCTGAGCCTGTTCCCCCTTTAGGTGAAATAGGATCCAACTTAGGAGATAATCTAAGGGTTGATGAAATAGAGACCTCTAGGATTAACAAGAACCATCCTATAGATAGCATCATAGGAAATCCTAACGAGGGTGTGAGGACTCGGAGTAGTGTAAATAACAACACTGTGTTGTTGTCGATGATAAACGACTCCGAGGCATATCACACATGTCTATATTCGTGTTTCATATCGCAAGTAGAGCCCAAAAATGTGCAAATGGCACTTAAGGACAACTCCTGGGTTGAAGCGATGCAGGAAGAACTTTCACAATTTAGGAAACTAGAAGTGTGGGAGTTAGTTCCGCTACCTCGTGGGGAGATTGCAATAGGAACCAAATGGGTTTTTAAGTGCAAGAGAGACGATCGGGGTATAGTCACGCGCAACAAGGCAAGATTAGTTGTAAAGGGTTTCAACCAAGAGGAGGGAATCGATTACAATGAAGTGTTTGCACCAGTAGCAAGGTTAGAAGCAATTAGGTTGTTTTTAGCTTTTGCCTCTTTCAAAGGATTTAAAGTCTATCAACTGGATGTTAAGAGTGCTTTCCTTTATGGGAAAGTGAAGGAGTTAGTATATGTAGAACAACCGCCCGGGTTTACAGATCCTAAATATCCTGATAGAGTATATCGTTTAGATAAGGCTCTTTATGGATTACATCAGGCACCTAGGGCATGGTATGAGACTCTATCGAACCATCTCTTAGAGAACGGCTTTGAGAGGGGTAGGATAGATAGTACTCTTTTTGTGAAGAGAAAAGGAGATCACTTTATCTTGGTACAAGTGTACGTCGATGATATCATTTTTGGATCATCAGACGAACAGATGTGCAAAGATTTCGAGAAGGTTATGAAGTCTAAGTTCGAGATGAGTGCTATGGGGGAGTTGAATTTCTTTTTGGGGTTACAAGTTGACCAGAAGAAGGAAGGCATGTTTATCCATCAGACCAAGTATGTCTATGACATATTGGAACGGTTTGGGATGGAAGGAACAAAGTTGACTGCACACTTCAGCACGCCGATTCAAGTGAATCACAATCTCGGGCCGGGTACTGAAAGTGATTCCGATGTGGATCCGACTTTATATCGGGCCATGATTGGGTCACTTATGTATTTAACTGCTTCAAGACCTGACATAATGTTTGCTGTTTGTATTTGTGCTAGTTTTCAAGCGAATCCGAATATGAAAGTATGTGAAAGCGGATTCTACGATACCTAAGTCCGAACCGAGCTGTGGACTTTGGTATCACGCGGAGGCGAGATCTAGCAGTTGGAAGCATTCACGGATTATCGACGACGGAGGAGCAGCTGCGCGGCAATCTACAAACTGGAGGTTGTCAGGAGATTGGTATCCTGGCAATGCAAGAAACAAACATCGGTAGCCATTTCAACGTGCGAGGCCGAGTATGTTGCTGCTGGTAGTTGCTGCTCACAGGTTCTGTGGATACAACAACAATTGCGGGATTACGGTTTGGCTTACACTCAAACTCCTATTAGGATAGACAATCAATCTACAATTGTTATAACTAATAATCCGGTTAAACACAGTAAAACAAAGCACATAGACATAAGGCATCATTTTATCGTGATTGTGCTGAAAAGAACTTAATCAAACTGGTAAAGGTGGCAACAGAAGATAATAATGCAGATTTATTTACCAAAGCGTTTGATAAGTCACGGTTTGAGTATTTAATTCAACTGAATGGAATGCGCAACCCAGAGTAATTTGACCTTTGTAGTAGTAAGTTTATTTTGTTTTAGAGTCGTAGTATTTCTTTCTTCTCAGTAATCTGCTAATTTAGGAAAGTTTCTATTTTTAGTAAGTTTCTATCTTTAGTAAGTTAGTAGGTTAGCTTATTTTACTGCTTTTCTTATGAAAAAAAAATAAAAGAAAAAAGAGAGAAAATTACAAAAATACAAAAAAAGAGAATATCAGGAAAAAAAAAAAAGAGTTAGGTCTTAGATACATAGGTTCAAAGTGACGAAAATTAGCACCGTCGTTACAAACTCTAAGTACTTAGGCTTTCACACATAATGCAACTAAATCCTAAGTGTTATACTTTACTTAGTTTGATGTGTTGGTAGGCATAATACATATAGGGAATCTCAAGGCTAATAAAATATTCTAGAAATAGTCAAGCGTGTCACTAACTTAGATATATGACCAATCGGTCTTAATTTTTATGTACAAGACATACAAACATTGAGTCTAAATGAGGTATGCAAACTTTCTGGGATGTATGGCAACATCATAAATCTGAAATGAAAGAATAGAAATATCTTATGTAAAACTGTAGAGTTCGAAAACATGCAACTCTGTTGTACGTAAGTACAAACCTGTTGTCTCTGTTTAGATTCGGGTTAGCAGACATGTCGCTTTGTTGTACGTCAGTACAGACCTGTCACCGCTATCTGCTAACTTTAAAAGAAAACCTTAAGTCGAACTAAGACACTTTGTTGTATGAAAATACAGACCTGTGTCCGATGTTTGTCTTTTAAAAAAAGTTTGCAAATACCAACAAGTTAGAATCTTTGTCTGTGTGCCTTGATCATAAAAGTATGTCTATGTCTGAGTCACGTAAGATAATTTCCTGATAAATAAAAAGGCCAAGGGATATTCCGAAATGTAGAATGTTTAACAGGGTAAAATACCAACAATTGGCTAAATAGGTATGTCACAACAAACAATCAAAGGAATCAAAAATTCCTAAGTGTGAAAGTTTAAGTACTGAAAGTGAGTATCAGACATCGCTATCTGATTGAACCTTTCTTAGACTATACTCATCAAAAATATGTTGTTAAGTATTTAGCTTAGTTTGTAAATTTTTTTTAAGTCTAGATTAATTTTTTGGTCAAAATTTTATTTTACTTTATTTTATTTTATTTTTACCTTAGTTTATTTTATTTTATTTTAGTTTAGTTTAATTTTTACTTAGGTAAAAGGTCAAAAGTTACTGAGGGTGCATTCAAAGTTGAATAAAATAAACATTGCGTGAAATATCTGTTGCTTAGGGTAAAAGAATGGGCATAGTATTATCTGGTTACACGATACCGTAGAAAAAAATTGGAAAAGTTGAATTTATTTCAAAATTTTCGAAAATTTTTCTAAGTACTTGTGGTTTCGAATCTAAGACAGACTCGAAGCAGTAAGACTTCGAATCTGTCAGTAGATTCGAATCTACACTTAGACTCGAAGGTTGGTTGTATAAATAGGTCAACAGTGAAGTCATTTAAGACTTACTGTTTTCGAATCTATACACTCGAGTCTAAAGGCGATTTCGAATCTATTTCTTCGAATCTATCGGATTTCTACTAAACGACATTTTGTCGACTTTGAAGATTGTGTATTCGATTCTACAGATACCTCTAGGTATAATCAACCGGATTGTACAAGATTTGTGTAGTTTTATGCACAATTTTAGACTAAATCGTCAAATTTTGAAGTTTTATAGGTCGAAATAGGGTTTTTGCTAAATTACCAAGATTGGACCTATAAAAGATCAAATTAAAGGCATAAATCATTGATTAGAACCTAGTTGAACTAATGTATGTGATTTACCAAGTTCAAAATGGTTAAAATCGTGGGTTTTAGTTGAAAAATCAAACGTCGGGGATTCGAGTCTATTCCAGGACCTTCGAATCTGTTCATAGGTTTCTCAAATCTGTCATTAGATTCGAGATGACCATGATATTCGAATCTGTCCATTAGACTCGAAAAGGGACTCTTCGAATCTGTCCATTACACTCGAATATGGACACTTCGAATCTGTTACTTTCGAATCTGTACTTTATTTACTTTGTTTAATTTAAATTTTATTAAACTTGTGGAAATTTAATTGTGTTAGATTTTGTATTTAATCAAGTACAAAATAAACAAATTTTGAATTTAAACAAGTTTATTGATTTTTAAATGAGTCTAACAGTTTTATTTATTGTGCAGATATGGCAGTTCGCGCTTTTGTCCCAAAGCATAATATGGTCCTTAATCCAGATAATAATATCCCTGAGGCGCAGGGTTTTCGCGAAGTTTTGGACTTCCTAGCTGAGTCTAGGATTAGCTATGTTTTGTATCATAACATTCCAATTGTAATTTCGTATGTACGCCAGTTTTATGATCATTTACAGGTGGACTGTACTGTCACCCCGACAGTTATCAGAACCAGAATCGCTGGCCAGCCTCTAGTATTCTCAGCAGATATGTTGCGCCAAGTGCTACAGTTGGGTTCTGAAGAACAAGAAGATGGGCCTATTGACTTTCCATTAAGTATTAGGCAGACTGCTTTTCTGAGAATGGGCTACAGTTTAGATGTGACAAAGTCATCATACATGAAGAGTGGCCTGATTGGGCAATGGAGATTCCTGGTGCACGTATTCATGGTCTGTTTTGCGCCAAAGAAAGCTGGCTTTGATTACATAGTATCAAAGATCCAATCTGGAGTTATTGCATTGGTATATAATCGGAAGTTCAGCTTTTCGCAGATGTTCTTCTCGGAGTTCGTTCATCAAATTACGGCTCCAGAAAGGGAACGATTTTTGCTATATCCAAGATTTGTCATGATGTTGATAAGGCACTTTTTGCCAAATTTGCCACAATCAGATGACTCTTTGAGCGTGTATGTTATGGATAAACGCATCTTTGCTGACTGTTCCTCACATCGAGGAAGATTAGCTGTTCCGGTTGCGCGTCCATTGTTTGGAGCGATTGTGGATAGGGAATTTCACGCCTCGGAAGATGCCAACTGGGCAGGGGTCGCTGACATTCAACCACAGCAACAACAACAGCAACGTCAGCAACAACAACAGCAACGTCAACAACAACAACAGCCGCGAGCTCAGCCGCGTGACCCAAGACGCCGACAAAGACCAGTCGCTAGTCAAATCCAGGCTTCCAGGCCTTCTACGAGCGAACAGCCCCAAGCACAGGAAGCAGGGCCTTCAAGTGCCATTCCTGAATCTGAGCAGATTGCTCAAACCTTGGAGGAAATATGGGCATCTGGTCCACATGCCAATGAAGATGTTGCAGCAGCATTAGTAGATGAGCTGCTTAGTCCCCCAGTAGATACAGATGATGTATTTAGAGATGTCGAGGAATACGAGCCAGAAGGGGCAGATGACGGATTAACATCCTCGGAATCCGACTCAGAATCCGCGGAAGTTCAGGCAGCTGCAGTTCCTGATATTCAAATTGGAACTTATGGTTCGAGATTGATTATAAATGAGGGTGGTTCGAGGAGGCGCGTGAACAGGGAATTGGAGGAGTCTGATTTTGAAGAAGAGGAAGTTCCTCAACTAGTGACAAGGCAACGGGCCAAACGTCACAGGTTCATGCAAGGATCATCTTCAGCTCCTGTTGATCAACCAGAAATTCCACAACTTCAAGAACCTCAAACCACCAGTCCACCACCACCACCACCACCTCAAGATGAACCATATATACCTTCACCGTTCATTCCTACTCCTATACAGTCCATTCCATCTATCTCGACCACATACTCTGACAACCAAAGGTTTCTGCAGCTTAAAGCTCGCGTTGACTTCCAGAATGTCCAAATCTTAAGCCTAACAAAGGCGATCGGAGAAATTCAGACTCATAATGCAAATCTTGATAAAGAAAATGCCGATTTGAAGAAGATTGTGGAGCAAGTCCAGGAAGAGAACGTAGAAATGAAAACTTTTGTTTGCGATCAGGCAGCTGAGATAAGGTCGATGCGCTCCCTAATTGAGCAGTTAATGAAAAATCTTCAGGCTCAGGGGGAGACATCGTGCCGAGATCAGGAAGTGCAGAGAAGAGATGATAATGAAGGCGATGATCCCGGTGCGAATAAAGAGTTTGAGTCTGTAGATTTTCCTGCAGCTCAAGTTACACAAGTTGAGGGGGAGCCTAGTCAAGGCGAAGGAGAAAGAGGTGAGGCCAGTTCATCTATACAGCCTACAGACTTTGAGATCAGTGAGATGATTGAAGCACTCATGGATCTCGATGATGATGAAGTACTTGCTGATGAGGATGATGAAGCTGACGAGATAGTTGTGCAGCAGAATCCTATCACTGATACTTACATGATTGATGGAAATAAAATTGTCGATGCAGATATAGTTAATGTTGCATTGAATCCTCAGCCATCGACAGAGGAACCTGCAAGAGAGCTAACTAATGAAGAAAAACGAAAGCTATGGTTCAGGGCTGAAGAGAAGGAAGCAGCAATTAAAAAGACAATGAGAGTTCCAGGTACTGGGAAGCTGTCTGAGCGAATTTTAAGCTGGTTCTTTGACAGAGATCTGCAGCTATTTATAATAAAGAGAAAAGACGGGCTTCAGTACATGAGGCGAACTTTAAAAGCGTTCAACTCCCTGCCAAAAATCGAAATCACTGCGCTAGCTTGGAAAGATCTTATAAACATTGGCAATGATCCCTACGCGAGCGTAATCGAAAGAATCATAAGAAAGGAAGGGAGATCAAGGAAGTTCGAACGTTTGAATCCAAGGGTCGGGAGAAGAGTAGAGGATCCGTCACGTATTGATCCTCTAACTGGACGACCTTGGATGAGGATTCACTATAAGCCGGCTAGATGTCTTAGGAAGGTTCCTCTCAAGCCAATGCCACAAAATATTCTGAAGAATCTGAAGTGGTGGTATGCTGACACGGAAACTGGGGAAGCGGTTATGGAAGACTTAGAAGAAAATGTTATTCTTAGAGTCTATGACCCGCTTCACCTGGTAAACCTATCTAAAGAAGATCTGCAGATTTTGTATAATTGTAAGATTTCCAGTGACGCACATATGGATACTGAGGCTAGTAAGTATGAAAATGTGGTCAAGGTATGCATCGAGAAAGGTCTGTATGCTGGTAGTGTTTTGAATCAATAAATAAACCAAGTTCTTAAATCAAATGTGTGAATTATTAGAAGCTATCGTCAAGGGGGAGTCTGTTGGTACATCCCGTGTGACGATAGCAGTCTAAGTGGTCTTACATTGTGATTTAGCATGTGTTTGCTATAAATATATTATATATGATTGATGCTTATTAGTGTTTGTATGTTTGAACTTGATGTAACGTATTACAAGAAGTTCAAACATAAAGTTCAAAGATAAAATCAATCATAAGGTAATATCATAAGTTTTATCACTTAAGAGTTTAAGTATTTTGGCTAGATTCGAATTTCTTAAGGGAATACATTCGAATCTGAGATAGATTCGAATGAGTCCATAGATTCGAATAGGCTAGATTCGAGACTGTCAATATGGACAGACTCGAATGGGCCTAGGGCCAGATTCGAGCTTGGCCCACAACAGACTCGAATCAGGGTCTATAATTAGGGATAGACTCGAATAATTAGAGGACTTTTTGCAGAATTCGTGAGGGATTAAGCAAAGGGGGATCTCGAGTTTATCAGCTAGGTGAGTGCCGTTTCGGAGAGAATTAGTACGTAGGATCGTTCGTGTGTCGTTCGTTCAGCGTCTAATAGTCTCCATGTTCCGTTGGTTGAGAGTTGTCCGTCTAACCGTCAACGAGGATTCCGCACTCGTTCACGGATCCGCGTCTAGATAGATCTTGCAGTGGTAGACCTTACAAATTGGGCCCCGGAATTTAATATATTATGGGTCCCATATCAATATTCAAGTCAAAAGTTATGGCCACTGCAAGTACTAAAGGTCAGAAAGTGTTAAAGTCCAAAGTTACCCGAAGTTCGAATGATGATGGTCTGAAGTTCGGATGATGATGATGATGGTCTGAAGTTCAGATGTATAATGATGATGGTCTGAAGTTTGGATGTATGGTGCGAAGTTCAGATAGTGTGAAGTTCGGGTGGAGTGAAGTTTGGATTGTGCAAAGTTCATATGGTGTGTAGTATGGTCCGAAGTTCTAATGTATGTCCGAAGTTCTAATGTATGGTCCGAAGTTTGGATGGTGCGAAGCTCGATTGGTCCAAAGTTCGAATGGTCCGAAGTTTAAGGTCCGAACTTTGAGATCCGAAGTTTGTGAACCAAACTTTGATATCCAAAGTAACACTTACTTAAATTTTTTAGTAAACAGCACTGTAATTGTTACTGTAGCAGTCGAAGAACAGAGACCCAAATCTTCAAAAATCCAACTACAAATTATGTAAAAACCCATTTTAATGACCCCTTAATGTCGAAAATCATAATAAACAACTCCTAAACAATATTCAGCCTACATTTTCTACAGATCTATGATTAATTTTGAATAATAACCATGAAAAATATGAAAAACGTGATGAACAAAAATGTCTCTCAAATCCAAAAATTAACCTTCAAATCATGTTGAAAACTACTGTTAGTTCTAGATAATGTGATAGTTTCAGTGTCAAATATGTAATAGATAGAGCTTTATTTTGTGGCTAAAGTGTAAAGAATCAAACTTACATTTAAATGGATCAAAGACCTAAAAGGTCAACCCATGGGTCAAATAGTTAGAGTTTGGATCTAAGTCAACTAGTTTGCTTATAAATATAATGTACTAGGTTTATGTTTTCAACTTTTTGAAGTTGTAATCGTATGAGCTATTGTGCAGACATTATGGTTATTCATCTTTGCATTCATTGTTATTAAGGTATTATATTGTTCATCATATTCATATTAATATTCATAATGTTCTTGATGTTCTTGATATATGCATGATAATTGTTGAATGCTTAACTTAATCTGGGAATTGCAATTAGTATCAGAGCCACAAGATCCAGCGTTCGGTCTTGGTCATAACCTATGTCTGAACTAGAATACGATCATCAAATTCTTAAGGTAGATAAATCCGACTGCATTCAGAAATATGAGTTTGTCTCGGCCGAGAGAACGAAATTTGAGAGAGAAACTCAAAGACATGAAAGATAGATATTATAAATGAGGCCAAACCATCAACAACCACTGAAGCCTTACGAGAATGCATGCATGTACGCTGCATTCTTAAGCAAGATCAAACCATCAACAACCACTGAATCCTTACGAGATCAAGAGTGGATGAACACCATGCATGATGAGCTACATCAATTCGAGAGATTACACGTCTGGAGGCTAGTTCCACAACCAAAGGATGGATCTATCATTGGCACTAAATGGATCTTCAAGAACAAACGAGAAAACAAACGGAGTTGTCCTCCGCAACAAAGCTACACTAGTTGCTAAGGGATACTGCCAGTAAGAAGGAATCTGCTACAATGAAACATTTGCACCAGTAGCCTGACTTGAACCAATTCACATATTTCTAGCATACGCGGCTCGCAAGGATTTCACCATCTACCAAATGGACGTGAAGACTGTCATTCTCAATGGAATTCTAAAAGAGGAGGTGTACGTGGACCAACCTGAAGGATTTGTCAATGTGTCTAGACCCTCATATGTCTATGCTCTCGACAAAGCCCTATATGGTTTAAAACAAGCCCCTCAGGCTTGGTATGATAGTCTAACTGAATTCCTACTTGATTTTGGCAACTCCAAATGTACGGTCTACTCGATACAACTCTGTTCATTAGGCATAAAAGAAATGATATACTTCTCGTTCAAATATATGTAGATGACATCATATTTGGTTATACAAAACCTTTACTCTGTGAAGAATTTTCAAAACTCATGGAATCGAGGTTCGAGATGAGTGTGATGGGGGAAATGAATTTTTTCCTCGGATTACAAGTCAAACAACTTCCTGATGGGATTCTCATAAATCAGTTGAAGTACATCCACGATCTCCTAAAGAGATTTAAGATGGAAAACTGCTCTTCTATGGAAACTCCGATGTCAATTTCCTCAAAACCTGATGCCGATTTAATGGGTAAATCCACTAACATCATGGCTTATCGGGGAATGATAGGTTACTTGCTCTATTTAACTGCAAGTAGACTGCATATCATGTTTGCTACATGTCTATCCTAAAGAGTCACACCTGGCTGCCGTTACACGTATTTTCTGATACTTAAAGGGCACGCCTGATTTTGGTCTCTAGTATCCGAAAGGAACCAGTTTTGAACTCACTACTTACTCAGGCTGATCATAGTCATATCCAGTTCCTAAGAGATAAATTGTTATGTTGGGCATCAAATAAACAGTACAACGTTTCTTTGTCCACTGCAAAAACCGAATACGTTGCCTCCGAAATCTGCTACTCGCAACTTCTTTGGATGTGAACTCAACTCCGAGACTATGGCTTCAAATGGACAGGATACCAATCTACTACGACACAATGAGCGCAATAGCCATCACTGGTAACCCTATACAACACTCTCGTGCTAAACACATAGATATCCGGTATCATTTTATAAAATATCATGTTGAAGAAGGTATCATAGAATTACACTTTGTAAACACGAAAAATCAGATTGTCGACTTGTTCACAAAACCGTTGGATGAAAAACGCTTTAATTTTCTGTTGAACAAGTTAGGCATGTTGAATTTAGCACTATAAATTAATTTTTAATGCAACATATTTGCAAAGTTTATCTGCTTTCGCAAAAGGCAGATTTTCTTTTCTTAAATGTTACATTATCTAGTATTTATGTAATGTGTTTATTATATGTAATTCTAGTCTATGTGTATTTCTTTTCAGTTACCTGTTTATCGGGACGCTTCACGGTAAGATTTCCGAATGTTTTTCATGCTTTATAATGCACTCTCGGAGGGGGATATCGAATTTATTTTGGTGTGTTTCTTTTTTAATTAAGTATGATTAATTTTGGTTATGTTTCAATTATTAAGTGTGGCTATTTAATTCTTTTTATTTGGTTGTTACGCGTTTTTTTAGTTAATTTTGGTGATTTAAGTAAAAAAAAATTATATCCAAAAAGCCAAAAAGATTTTGTGTTTATTTAATTTATTTTTCTCGTTCCAATTATTTTATTATTGTTATTGTTATTTTTCTTTATTTCTAAGATATTTTGTAAGAAACTGGGTTGGGTTCCCCTTACCAGGTTGGGGGTACCAGTTTTTCAAATTACTATAAAAGCCCCCCCCCCCCCCCCCCCCGTTTCATTTTTTTCTCTCCCGTTCATCTTCTTCATTCTTCCAAACCTTTTCAAAACCCATAATTTCTTCTCACTGTTTCATCAATCATCGAGCATCACTGAAGTTTAAAAGCCATTTCGTTAAAGAAAGTAGGTTATAAATGGGATTCGATACATGAATATATACCTTTCTTCATGATTTCGTGTCTAAAAGGTTTTTGAAATGGAAATTTATGGCATCTGAAGTTCTGTTGCTTCAACATGAAGCAACTGAAAGTATTTCAAAATTTTGATTCAAAAAGTTATTAATGAAAGTTGTTTATGAGTTTGGGTAAAAAGCCAAATTTTCTAAGTGTGGAACCCTTTACCCGAGAGTTGCAACTCTCGAGTAAAGAGGGATCCTTAAGTTTCTCTAAGGGGCTGTTTGGTAGACAGATTTGAGGGGGAGGATTGAGTTTCTCTTGTTTGGGAGAAATGCTCTCAATTTTTGGGTGGAGAATTGAATTATCTGGGAAATGCTTGAAGGCTAAAGATGGAGAAATGCAATTCTCTCCATTTGGTGGAGAAATGGTGAGAACTGGCTGCCTTGTGCCTGAGCCATCATTTCTCCTCTTTATTTCTCTGTTGATACTAAACAAGATACACTATTTCAATTCTTCACCCATTTTCATTTCTCTCCAATTCCATTTCTCCCCCAATTCCAATTCCATTTCTCCTCTTTTCTTTTCTCTATACCAAACATACCCTAAGTGTTCAATGGCATCTAGTTGTAATCGAGAGTTATAACTCTCGAATACAACTAGCACTTCTTTCGTCAAAAAATTTTCTAAATATAACTTGCGATCCACGTTTTAACTGAGAGTTACAACTCTCGGTTAACACTCCATTCGCACGTTGCATCATTGGTCTAAGTTGTTAACAAATTTTCTAAGTCTAAACTTGCGTATGATGTTCTACCCGAGAGTTACAACTCTCGAGAAAGGCATTAAATGAGACTTGATCCTCTTGACAACAATTATTAACATTTTCTAAGTCTTTGCAGTGTTATCCGAGAGTTACAACTCTTGCATAACACTTTGCCAGTAAGTTGTAAAGGATTTTAGACTTGGTTCTTAAAATTTTTAATACCACTCTTGAATGAAGCATCACCCGAGAGTTATAACTCTTGGAAGACACTAGATCCGAGAGTTGGCCTATTTTTCCCATGTCTGGAAACTCAGTGTTGAGCTCACTTGAAAGTTCACTTTTTCAAAGGTTTTAAGTCATGTCTATAGGATGTTTCACTTGAATAAATTTGAGTTGGGACTGGTCTTGATGACTTTGGTTCTACAGATGAATTTTCTTACTAAGAATTTGTCAGTAGAAGCCCTTTAACAAATTAGATTTATTCTATCTAACGCCTAACACATGAAACATCTTTGAATAGGTCTGATTTTAATGTGTGTGTGTGTGTGTGTGTGTCTAACTTTCATCCCACTGACAGGTACAATGCCATCACAATCGCATTCAGGAGAAAATGTACCTCAACCAAGCCCTCAGCACTCTGATCCTCATCATTCCTCTGATGAGGAACTCACCTCCAGATCAGTAGCCCACCCTCCTTGAGCCTCTAAACTGATATTTCCATAAACTTTCTGGCTCGAGATAAAACCAAATAATTTTCTCTTTGACCCCTCTTTCTTAAACAAAACTGAAGAGGACCCCGACCTCCGCCTGTTAAACAGGGTATCGTTGAGGAATTCCTTCTGGGGCATAGAATCACATTTTCTTTATCTAGCCGCCAAAGGCCTCGACCGCCCCAAGTATATCTCCAACAGTTCTAGAACTCTCTAACCTATCACCAGATCCAGAAAATGAACACATAGCTGGAGATATTGAGGACCATTCCGTAGAAATCACATTTCAAAAATTCAAACGGATCCTACCGCTTCCACGTACTCGTGATTTTCCGGGTAAGAAAGACTACGATGAAGAGCTTTCTGAGGAACAAATCTGTCATGAGATCCATCAACTAGATATGACGGACCACTATATAAAGCTTCATAGTTTTTTAGAAGACGACTGTTAAGGCCTTGGTATTACATGTATACAATCCTTGATAGGTGCCTAACAGTCAAGGCCACTTAAACCGATCGTGCCAGTCTCCGAATCCTTCGTATCTTCCACAGTGTTGCCTATAACCGACACCATAACTATGCCTGGACACTATGGAAAGAACTAATCAAAGTCATTCATGCCAAAGGAACAAGGCGTCAAAGATTCTTACAAAATCTCCTACTTTATAATGAAGATTCCTGAAATCCGTCGCCGAGATCACGAAATGGCTGTCAGGGACTTCCAGATCAAATACTTTCACGATCCGATCATTCCACCAGGAATCCCGGTCATGCCTTTGATTGAAGAGCTTCTTGCATTCGCCAATCCTGAATCTCGGACGCTTAGGGAATTCAGAGAGAGATATGCCTCTCCGATGGTGTCACGCCCCATTACCCCGATTGGAAACGAAGTGTGACGTCGCGGAAGCGTAACCATAATCGTAATGAACGACCACTATATGGACGTTTTCAAAAATACATCGATATAACTTTAAAATATAGAAATGTTTTACATAACCAACATAAAGTGTAAGTAGTTCGCAAATTACAAAGATTTATTACATAATTAAATTAATCAAAATAATGCAAATAAATCTCCAAGAGTTTGAAAATTTATGTGACTCCATATGTACGGAAGCCTTGAAAATACTTCCGGTGCGGTGCACTTGCCTTATTTTCCTAAAAATACATGCTAAAATATGTCAACAAAATTGTTGGTGAGTTCATAGGTTTACACGTAAATATGACTTGTATGGACATCAACAGTTGAGTTTGAATTTATAAAAGGGAAAATGACATGAAATAGCTCTGAACTTTCGACTTTGTACACATTTATGTGGGGAACTTTTTTTTGTGCACATTTGGTAGCCAAAGTTTCAAAATTGTTTCAATTTGGAAGTTGGCATACCTTTTTACTGGTTGCTTCCGGTTTCGATGTCTACGTGGACAATTTTTTAATGACGTGGTTACCCGTTTTTTATATTGTACCCGGTTTTTATCTACGTGGCAACCCGGTTTTATTACCCGGATCATTTTTCATACAATCGATCCAACTTACGTTCTTAGGGCTCGTTCGTACGTACAGGGTTTAGAGCGATCGATTAGGCTCTAATACACTCATAATCGAAGAACGAGCCCTAAGAACGTAAGTTGGATCAATCGTATGAAAAATAATTCGGGTTTATAAACGGGTAATAAAACCGGGTGATTTTAAAAACGGGCTGCCACGTAGATAAAACCGGGTATAATATAAAAACGGACAACCACGTCATTAAAAATTTGTCCACGTAGGCATTGAAACCGAAAGCAACCGGTTAACAGGTATGCCAACTACCAAATTGAAACAATTTTGAAACTTTGACTACCAAATGTGCACAAAAAAAAGTTAACTACATAAATGTGTACAAAATCGAAAGTTCAGAGCTATTTGATATCATTTTCCCTTTATAAAATCATAAATTTCATGTTATGTATTACATATAAACCATCATGAAACCGAAACTTAATTATGAGTTTGCACTGTGCAGTATTCCCATACGTAATACCGTAATGTTTAATATATATGCATTCCGCTGTATGACAGTCGACTGCTCCCTGAGATGACTCTCTGCCGAGGTAACATTGGAACCTTCAGGCTAAGGCATAGGTATAAGTGTTGCGATGCAAACAGGCCTTGACTTAACTTATGAGATTAGTTGAGTAGGCTTGCCTTAGCTGTCTGCTATAAGATAGCTAGTTTTGGGGCTTGTAAGACTAACCCGAATGGGGGACATGACTCCCGATAGATCTATCCACAATATATTCGCGCTTACAAATAAATGTAACTAACGGTTCATGATTTGAGGGCTGATGGAACCACATGTGTAATACATAATAGAAATGAAGTAGTCGATATGTCGAAGAGTGTATGACTTGTCTGCGAGTTAAGGCCGAGCATCAGAAGCCTCACGGGAATTTGCAGCCTCTAGAGATTCCAGAGTGGAAGTGGTATCATATCACGATGGATTTCATCGTTAGACTTCCGCGCACCGTTCGAGGCAACGATATGATCTGGGTGATAGTAGATCGGTTGACTAAGAGTGCTCATTTCTTGGCAGTGAGAGGCACCATTACTATGGATCAGTTGGCCCGGTTGTACATCAATGAGATAGTGTCGAGGCACGGCGTTCCGATGTCGATTACGTCCGATAGAGATACGCGGTTTACTTCGAGGTTCTGGCAGAGCTTTCAGCGCGAGTTGGGAACGAGAGTTCAGCTGAGTACAGCGTACAGACCGCAGACAGAGCGGACGAATCAGACTCTCGAGGATATGCTCCGAGCTTGTGCGATTGATTTCAGTGGTAGTTGGGACGTTCACTTGCCGTTAGTCGAGTTTGCGTACAACAACAGCTACCATTCCTCCATCAAGATGGCTCCATTCGAGGCACTGTATGGGCGTAAGTGCCTAACCCCGGAGTGTTGGGGCGAGGTCGGCGAGCGACCTATCAGTGGGCCCGAGTTGTTACAAGAGACGAGCGATAAAGTAGCAGTTATCCGAGAGCATATGAGAGTAGCACAGAGCCGGCAAAAGAGTTATGCCGATCGTCGTCTGCCCGAGCTCGAGTTCAGTGTTGGGGACCGTGTGATGCTGAAAGTATCGCCGTGGAAGGGAGTTATCAGATTCAGGCATCGAGGTAAGCTAAGTCCGCGATACATCGGTCCGTTCGAAATCATCGCCAGAGTCCGAGATCAGGCATATAGACTGAGGTTGCCTCCCGAGTTGGCCGGAGTCCACGATACGTTTCATGTGAGCCACCTGAGAAAGTGTCTGGCCAAAGATGATCAGTTTGTGCCGTTATCCGAGATCACCGTGGATTCTCATCTGAGGTATGTGGAGCAGCCTGAGGCGATTACTGATCGAAAGGTGAAGAGATTGCGGAATAAAGAGATCGCGCTAGTACTCGTTCAGTGGAGGCATCATAAGGGTACTAGTGCCACCTGGGAGCCCGAGGCCGAAATGAGGAGCCGTTATCCGCAGTTGTTCCCGAGTCCGAGCTAGATTCCGGAACGGAATCTTTTTAAGAGGAGAGGATTTGTAACATCCCGGATTTGAGCCTGGTACGTGGATTTAATTTATTGGCTCATTTATTTACTATTATTGCGTTGTTCCAATTAAATTCCGTTTCGTGGATTTGACGTGTCAAAATTGAGTGATACGTGTCTCCGAGCTAATAATTAGCAGATTAATTATCTCCTTGAGATCGTGGATTTAATTGGGTTCTAATGATATAAATTGTGAAAAAGTGATATTGGGTTCAGATTTAATGGGTTCGGGACCGGCCGAATTAGAGATAAATATATATATGCTTATCCTCTTTCATTTCTTCTTATCCCAAAAACCCAGAGAAAGCTTAATTGTGTGAAGTGTGTGTACGTGAGAGAGTCTTGGAGAAGCATCCTTGAATTCAAGAATCAAAATTAGGTGCTGAATTCATCATCTTCTTCTTCCTCTATTGAGTTCTTGAAGGATTTGAGGTAAGATTCTATGATTTTGGTAGCAAAAAGTTTGAGATATTTATATGATATGTTGAGGAATTGGTTTCTGTAGTTTATGGGGTGTTTATGTATGAGTTTTATGTGTTTTTGTTGTTTAAAATCGAGTATTGGGGCTTAGAATCCCCTGGTTCGGCTATGGAGTTCGAAGGGCAAAGATGCTGCTGTCCGGCAAAAGTGCGGCGCGCAAATGGGAAAAGCGCGGCGCGTTTTCTGATCTGCAGAAAAATTCAATAGGGTCAACATAAGAGAGTCTTGAGCCGTTATTTGGTCGAGTACCTTCGAAATATTATTGAATTGAATTATTTGGGATTTTGGGTCTCGATAGGAGTTCCGAAAAAGGGTTTCGGGGATCGATTTTCCGTTCGGGAATATGTTTCGGGATTTGTTTAATTGTGATAATTGTGTTGGATTGAGTTATGTTTGATTGAATTGCGTGGCTATCGAGTTTGTGATAACATGTGAGACCCGTGATGTGTTCAGGTGCTAGCCGATCACGTGCCGAGCCGCATTGAGAGTTCGGGTTTCGATTGCTTTCGGGTATCGGTGAGTACTCGAGTCTTTTACAAAGCGCGCGTAAACTTTTATGAGTCGTGTATATGTGTTGTGATATCTTGTGTATGAGACTGAGCTTAGCACGCAGGTATGATTCATTCTACCCTATACGTGTTATATATGTTTGAGTTGCAGGTGTCCGCGATATGTGATCGCGCAGGCTGACTGTCCCTAACCAGTCACGAGATATGAGGCTGTATATATACGGCAGTGATATGCCAGGTCGCTCCTGTGCCTATTGAGTAGCTAACCGCTGCTGTGTGCGGCCTGTTAGCTGGGGAACGTGGTCCCCTTTTGAGCAGAGATACGTGTTATGCATCGAGTTGCATATGTGTGATGAGATATATGTGTTGTGTATGTTATGTGCTTACCTGCAGTGTCTAACCCTCGCGTACTCACGAGCTGTCCAGCTTATGTTTTCGAGTCTTCCGTGTCTCAGGCAGCCATTCTGTGGGACCGCAGTCACAGCCGCAGCAGCCGAAGTAGGGATCGGGGCAGTTTAGAGCTGTGTTTGCTGACTATATTTTGATGCTAGACTTTAGAGTTGTTATCTGTATTCTGTACTTGATCAGCGATGTGTTAGCTATCAGTAGTTGGTGTTTATCAGATAATTCAGTTGTGTATACTTCTGTTTCAGCATGTGACATGAGATGTGTTAACTTTGTATTAAAGTTTTAAATTACCAGTGTTTTCCGCTAATCCCGTGACATGTGCTTTATGAGATGATTGCGTTATTGCCACCTGTGTATTGTATTGACGTGGCATTTGTGTGAGAATTGTGGGTGTTACAGCTTGGTATCAGAGCTTGTGGTTTCAGTATTGAGTATCAGTGGATGCTTGTGCTCTTACCGTGTTCAGATCCGTGGGATTCTTCCCTGAGACTGAGTTTAGCGGAATTAACTGACCTAGCTTATTGTATAACGCTGGGTGATCGATCTGTTATCTTACCTTTGTGATATGTGCAAGTTATTATGGCAGATCATGGCGAGGGTTCAGGGCCAGAGAGACCAGCGGGAGACGAGTATGTCCGCCGGTCAGAGATGTTATCAGTGTTGACTGAGTTCTATAGAGAGAGGGACAGAGAGAGAGAGCAGCAGCGACAGAGAGCTGATCCGCCGCCAGTGACTAGTGTTGAGACAGTGGTTGGGGCATCTTCTTCTTCTGCTCCTCGAGGTGGGTCCTTTAAGAACTTTATGGCAGGAGCCCCACCTCAGTTCCGAGGCGGTGGTGAGCCGGGTGCGGCTATGGCTTGGGAGAGAGAGATAGAGGCGGCATTTCAAGTTGCCCATGTCGATCCTCGTGATATGGTCGGCTATGCGGCTTATCAGCTGAAGGGAGGGGCTTCACAGTGGTGGAAGTCCATTGAGTCATCCATGACTACAGCTACAGCGTATGCTATGACATGGGATCAGTTCCGTGCTATCTTCGAGCTTCAGTATATTCCCCGGGATGAGCGCCGGGAGATGGAGAGCCGTTTCTTGCACCTCCAGCAAGGCAGTATGTCGGTTCAGCAGTATGTGGATAGATTTAATGAGTATGCCCAGTTTGCACCTCAGCACGTGGATACAGAGGTTCGTAAGGCCGATGCCTTTATTGATGGTTTAAGGTCGGACATTCGGGAGTTCGTTGGGCTTCATGACACCCCGACATTTGCAAGAGCCTTGGAGTTGGCCCGTGTTAGAGAGAGAGATTGAGAGGCAGAGAGGCCAGCCTCCATCCCAGAGACAGAGGACAGGGACATCTGAGCAGTCCTAGAGTCACTACCTAGAGCCCCAGGATTATCAGAGAGAGAGGCAGCCTGAGCAGCAGCAGGTTCAGGGGCAGGGTTCGGGATTTCGTAGAGACAGAGATAGGGGCAGAGATCGTAGGTCCAGGAGATCTGGGCAGTATCAGGGTTCGGGGACGGCCAGTCAGAGTCAGGGGCAGACTTCCCGATATAGCGCTCCCAGCCAGAGCCAGAGTAGCGTGGGACAGGGGTCCCAGCCGTCAGGGAGCCGGGCGGACAGTTCAGCCTGGGAGAGAGACTGTCCGAGGTGTCGCCGTCGCCATTCCGGTCCTTGTACATCAGAGCAGCCCCGTTGTTACCGCTGTGGTCAGTATGGCCACACGTCTTTTACATGTACTTCGAGGGAATCCCTGTGCTTCCGCTGTGGGAGGCCAGGTCATATTGTGAGGGATTGTCCGGATGCGCCGCCAGCAGTACAGGGAGCGAGCACCAGCGGTGCCAGAGCCGAGCCGTCATATTCGAGCCGCCATGAGTCAGCACCTCGAGGTCGAGGTAGAGTGTTTCAGGCTACGGCAGAGGAGGCCCGCGAGTCTACCGATGTGGTATCTGGTACGTACATTCTGAACGGGCTTAGTGCTCGTATTTTGTTTGATTCTGGAGCAGATCGCTCGTATGTGTCTGTTGTGTTCTGTGCATATTTTTCTGTGCCTCCTACTGTTTTATCTGTGCCGTTAGTCGTTGAGAGAGTAGACGGTAGTACTGCTTTAGTGAGTCGGGTATACAGAGACTGTGTCCTTGAGATAGATGCTCACCGGTTTTCGATCGATCTACTGCCGATAGAGATTAGCAGTTTCGATGTGATAGTGGGTATGGACTGGATGACAGCCAGGCAGGCCGATATTCTGTGCACGAAGAAGATGATCCGGATACCCATTTCAGACAGTGAGACGGTGACAGTATATGGCGAGAGGCGCCAAGGCGAGATCGGTATTGTTTCGATGGCCCGAGCTCAGAGATATGTTGCGAAGGGGTGCAAGACCTTTCTGGCTTATGTTGTTGACGCCAGATTAGAGAAGAAGACCATAGCGGATATACCCGTAGTTCGAGAGTTCCCTGAGGTATTCCCAGAGGAGTTGCCTGGGTTACCGCCAGATCGTCAGGTCGAGTTCCGTATCGATCTTATTCCTGGAGTGGTGCCTATTGCGAAGACGCCTTATAGGCTGGCACCTACCGAGATGAGAGAGATGATGTCGCAGCTTCAGGAGTTGCTGGATCGTGGATTTATCCGTCCGAGTTCGTCCCCGTGGGGAGCTCCAGTGCTGTTTGTGAAGAAGAATGACGGTTCTATGCGGATGTGTATTGACTATCGAGAGTTGAATAAAGTGACGGTGAAGAACCGTTATCCGCTTCCACGCATTGACGATCTGTTCGATCAGCTACAGGGTTCGAGCTTCTTTTCGAAGATAGATCTGAGATCAGGGTATCATCAGCTGAGAGTCAGAGATGAGGACGTACCGAAGACTGCGTTTCAGACGAGATACGGCCATTACGAGTTCCTAGTCATGCCTTTCGGACTGACTAACGCACCCGCGGCATTCATGGATTTGATGAACAGGGTGTGTAGATCTATGTTGGATCGATTCGTGATAGTCTTTATTGATGACATCCTGATATATTCGAGGAGTGCCGAGGACCACGAGCAGCACTTGCGAGAGGTTTTATCCGTGCTGCGAGCGGAGAGACTTTATGCGAAGTTCTCCAAATGCGAGTTCTAGTTGCGCGAGGTCCAGTTTCTGGGGCATGTTGTGAGCGCCGAGGGTATTTCAGTGGACCCGGCGAAGATAGAGGCAGTGATGAGTTGGGAGCCGCCGAAGACTGTGCCTGAGGTTCGTAGCTTTTTGGGATTAGCCGGGTATTATCGCCGCTTCATTCAGGACTTCTCGAGGATTGCCAGGCCGTTGACGAGATTGACACGGCAGTCCGTTCCTTTCGTGTGGTCCGATGAGCAGGAGTCGGCATTCAGAGAGCTGAAGTCCCGGTTATGTCAGGCTCCAGTGTTAGCATTGCCCGAGTGTACAGAGGATTTCGTGGTCTACTGTGATGCGTCAGGTACCGGATTGGGTTGTGTTCTGATGCAACGAGGCAAGGTGATTGCGTATGCGTCGCGACAGCTGAAGACCTACGAGGAGAGTCATTCCGTGCATGACCTTGAGTTAGATGCGATAGTGTTCGCTTTGAAGATATGGCGTCATTATTTGTACGGTTCGCGGTTTGTGGTTTATACCGATCACAAGAGTCTTCAGTACCTGTTCAGTCAGAAGGAGCTGAATATGAGACAGCGGCGCAGCCTCGAGTTACTAAAAGATTATGACTGCGAGATTCAGTACCATCCTGGTAGGGCCAATGTGGTGGCCGATGCGTTGAGCCGTAAGGCGTGCGCTCAGACAGTGGTTTCCCGAGCAGCGAGGCTCGAGGTCACGTCGACTCTTGTGGAGAGTCTGAGGCATGCTCAGTTAGAGGGTTTGCGAGCAGAGAATATGAAGAGAGAGCGTCTTGCGGGACAGCTTGAGATGTTGAGCAGAGATAGCAGAGGTTTGTGGGCATTTCAAGACCGAGTCTGGGTTCCGAGAGTCGGGAATCTGCGACAGCTGATTTTAGACGAGTCGCATCGATCGAGGTTGTCTATCCACCCCGGGAGCACCAAAATGTATAGAGATCTGCGCGAGTTCTATTGGTGGCCGGGGATGAAGAGAGAAGTGGGTCGATATGTCGAAGAGTGTATGACTTGTCTGCGAGTTAAGGCCGAGCATCAGAAGCCTCACGGGCATTTGCAGCCTCTAGAGATTCCAGAGTGGAAGTGGTATCATATCACGATGGATTTCATCGTTAGACTTCCGCGCACCGTTCGAGGCAACGATATGATCTGGGTGATAGTAGATTGGTTGACTAAGAGTGCTCATTTCTTGGCAGTGAGAGGCACCATTACTATGGATCAGTTGGCCCGGTTGTACATCAATGAGATAGTGTCGAGGCACGGCGTTCCGATGTCGATTACGTCCGATAGAGATACGCGGTTTACTTCGAGGTTCTGGCAGAGCTTTCAGCGCGAGTTGGGAACGAGAGTTCAGCTGAGTACAGCGTACAGACCGCAGACAGACGGGCAGACAGAGCGGACGAATCAGACTCTCGAGGATATGCTCCGAGCTTGTGCGATTGATTTCAGTGGTAGTTGGGACGTTCACTTGCCGTTAGTCGAGTTTGCGTACAACAACAGCTACCATTCCTCCATCAAGATGGCTCCATTCGAGGCACTGTATGGGCGTAAGTGCCTAACCCCGGTGTGTTGGGGCGAGGTCGGCGAGCGACCTATCAGTGGGCCCGAGTTGTTACAAGAGACGAGCGATAAAGTAGCAGTTATCCGAGAGCATATGAGAGTAGCACAGAGCCGGCAAAAGAGTTATGCCGATCGTCGTCTGACCGAGCTCGAGTTTAGTGTTGGGGACCGTGTGATGCTGAAAGTATCACCGTGGAAGGGAGTTATCAGATTCAGGCATCGAGGTAAGCTAAGTCCGCGATACATCGGTCCGTTCGAAATCATCGCCAGAGTCCGAGATCAGGCATATAGACTGAGGTTGCCTCCCGAGTTGGCCGGAGTCCACGATACGTTTCATGTGAGCCACCTGAGAAAGTGTCTGGCCAAAGATGATCAGTTTGTGCCGTTATCCGAGATCACCGTGGATTCTCATCTGAGGTATGTTGAGCAGCCTGAGGCGATTACTGATCGAAAGGTGAAGAGATTGCGGAATAAAGAGATCGCGCTAGTACTCGTTCAGTGGAGGCATCATAAGGGTACTAGTGCCACCTGGGAGCCCGAGGCCGAGATGAGGAGCCGTTATCCGCAGTTGTTCCCGAGTCCGAGCTAGATTCCGGAACGGAATCTTTTTAAGAGGAGAGGATTTGTAACATCCCGGATTTGAGCCTGGTACGTGGATTTAATTTATTGGCTCATTTATTTACTATTATTGCGTTGTTCCAATTAAATTCCGTTTCGTGGATTTGACGTGTCAAAATTGAGTGATACGTGTCTCCGAGCTAATAATTAGCGGATTAATTATCTCCTTGAGATCGTGGATTTAATTGGGTTCTAATGATATAAATTGTGAAAAAGTGATATCGGGTTCAGATTTAATGGGTTCGGGACCGGCCGAATTAGAGATAAATATATATATATGCTTATCCTCTTTCATTTCTTCTTATCCCAAAAACCCAGAGAAATCTTAATTGTGTGAAGTGTGTGTACGTGAGAGAGTCTTGGAGAAGCATCCTTGAATTATAGAATCAAAATTAGGTGCTGAATTCATCATCTTCTTCTTCCTCTATTGAGTTCTTGAAGGATTTGAGGTAAGATTCTATGATTTTGGTAGCAAAAAGTTTGAGATATTTATATGATATGTTGAGGAATTGGTTTCTGTAGTTTATGGGGTGTTTATGTATGAGTTTTATGTGTTTTTGTTGTTTAAAATCGAGTATTGGGGCTTAGAATCCCCTGGTTCGGCTATGGAGTTCGAAGGGCAAAGATGCTGCTGTCTGGCAAAAGCGCGGCGCGCAAATGGGAAAAGCGCGGCGCGTTTTCTCATCTGCAGAAAAATTCAATAGGGTCAACATAAGAGAGTCTTGAGCCGTTATTTGGTCGAGTCCCTTCGAAATATTATTGAATTGAATTATTTGGGATTTTGGGTCTCGATAGGAGTTCCGAAAAAGGGTTTCGGGGATCGATTGTCCGTTCGGGAATATGTTTCGGGATTAGTTTAATTGTGATAATTGTGTTGGATTGAGTTATGTTTGATTGAATTGCGTGGCTATCGAGTTTGTGATAACATGTGAGACCCGTGATGTGTTCAGGTGCTAGCCGATCACGTGCCGAGCCGCATTGAGAGTTCGGGTTTCGATTGCTTTCGGGTATCGGTGAGTACTCGAGTCTTTTACAAAGCGCGCGTAAACTTTTATGAGTCGTGTATATGTGTTGTGATATCTTGTGTATGAGACTGAGCTTAGCACGCAAGTATGATTCATTCTACCCTATACGTGTTATATATGTTTGAGTTGCAGGTGTCCGCGATATGTGATCGCTTAGGCTAACTGTCCCTAACCAGTCACGAGATATGAGGCTGTATATATACGGCAGTGATATGCCAGGTCGCTCCTGTGCCTATTGAGTAGCTAACCGCTGCTGTGTGCGGCCTGTTAGCTGGGGAACGTGGTCCCCTTTTGAGCAGAGATACGTGTTATGCATTGAGTTGCATATATGTGACGAGATATGTGTGTTGTGTATGACAGTGTCTAACCCTCGCGTACTCACGAGCTGTCCAGCTTATGTTTTCGAGTCTTCCGTGTCTCAGGCAACCATTCTGTGGGACCGCAGTCACAGCCGCAGCAGCCGAAGTAGGGATCGGGGCAGTTTAGAGCTGTGTTTGCTGACTATTTTTTTGATGCTAGACTTTAGAGTTGTTATCTGTATTCTGTACTTGATCAGCGATGTGTTAGCTATCAGTAGTTGGTGTTTATCAGATTATTCAGTTGTGTATACTTCTGTTTCAGCATGTGAGATGAGATGTGTTAACTTTGTATTAAAGTTTTAAATTATCAGTGTTTTCCGCTAATCCCGTGACATGTGCTTTATGAGATGATTGCGTTATTGCCACCTGTGTATTGTATTGACGTGGCATTTGTGTGAGAATTGTGGGTGTTACATTATATATTTATAAACACAATTGAAGAAAACAACTTAAAAACGAAAACTAGTGATTTATAAACTTGAGTTTTTATGAAACTTGTTGTTGTTGGTGATTATATATATTATGCAAGACTTAACATAAATATAAGATGAAATAAGTTAGTATTTACTTAGTTTGATGTATTTAGAGTATGAATTTGAGTAGAAGTAGAAACTCTTGCAAAAGTTGCACCCAAAACACTTGAAAATTGCAAGAATAAGAAAGTTGCACAAATTTTGCTTTGTGAGGGCCTTGTGGCCGGTTTTGAAGAGAGAAAGAAAGAGGGGTTTTTGCTTTGAAGGTGTAAAGAAAATGTGAGGAATTGGATCTCTATTTATAGAGGAAAAAAGGTGGTGAAATGATGAAGAATAGTGTGAGATCTTTGGTGAGTTGAAAGAGGAGGATTTGATTTTGATATGTTGAGTAAAAAATATATATATCAAGTCCTTTTTGTCCTTCATAGGGCCGGCCTAAGGGGTGTATTTATGGTGTATTTTTTTTTTTTTTGTATAAAAGTATTTAGAATGTATTCTTGTATTTTCCTTTTTTGTAATTTCATAAATACTTTTGGATGCATTGTTTTAATGAATTGTTTTAGTCTTGCATAATTAATGTTAAGTAAGTGTATTAGTATATGATTAGTGTCACTAATCATAATTTAATTATGTGCTTAGTTACATTAATCCATCATCTCGTAAATCGATCGGATTAATTGATTTCCCGATTCATCGCACCGATGAATTTGATTCTAATTGAGTTGAATTCCTTCATGAACATTGTTAATCACTTTAATTAATTGCTAATGACCACTGATTAGGTTATAATTGGCTATTAAATACTAATTAGGTCATAGTTGCTAACCTGGTTTAATGTCGGATGTTACAGATGGCCCAGCCAGAACCGAAAGGTTAGGTTTAGGGGGAGTTGAGAGATAAAATGAAAAAGTGAGAGGTGAAGCGGGTAGAGAGCCTAAGGCTGAACCTGAAGAGAGGGGGAGTGAGGATATACAATCAGCTCACTTACCACCAATCATAATCTCATCTCCTCCGTCTCCTAATGATGATAATAATGACGATGATGATGATGAGACTCCCCCGGGTCCTAATCCTATACATTCACTCGCTTCTCTGTGAGAAGTAATAAAGAGTCGAGGGGGAGTGAGAACCATAGCTGAGAGTACCCATCCTTCTATAAGCCAGACTCCCACATCTATTACTGGCGCCCATGTGTTGGGTACCGGTTTTGAAGAAGCCGCTACCAGCTTAGTGGCGCAAGCACAAACCCCTCCCGCCCACTCACCGGCTTCTCAACAAGCCGGTGTTTCACCTTCTCATGAGGATATAGCACATCCGCTATCGGCAACTCATTTGGAGTTTGTCGATATTGAACAAGGTAGACAAAAGCCCCGGTCACCGACTTACGCACAATCAAATTTAGAGCCAGTTGAACACGAAATATCTTTGGCTAGGACACATGAGTCGCCCCACTTGCAACGTCTGCGTGACGTTGCCGTAACACTCAGAGCCATGCACACTACAAGTACACCGGTGATGATGAGTGGAAGTCCTTTCACGGCCACCTCACCACCAACCGTGAACAAAGGCATAAAGGCATCTCTTCTGAGACTCCCTCTATGCGAACGGAAAGCCTAAGTGGTGCCAGGATTCACAAGGACAGCATGTTCAAATCCAAGTTCATTGAGTTCAAGTCACTCATGTCACAACAACTTAGTGATATGTATACTTTCATGACTCAACTGACACCCAAAGCTGCCATCCCAACGCTTGATGATGTGAAACGCTCATTTCACTCACTACTCAAAGCTTCTCACAATCTCTCATCCACCAATGCCCTGATTCTAGAGATCTTGAATAATTAAGGATTCGAATCTTCTAGCCAAGAGGATCCTCTAGTTCAATAAATGGGTGAGCGCTTAAAGGTTATCTTTGAGTCCTGCCAAGTCTCCGCCAAAGGCATGAAATGAAAACGTGATGGTCAGGATGATCCTGATCAGCATGAGGGGGAGAAACGGGCTAGGGCGGCCGGGAAAGCTCCAATGATAGTTGAAGAGTCTACTCCATCCAGCCCAAGACGATCAGCAACAGCACAACAACCGTCTCACCAAGCACCAGAATAGTCATCAGTGGAACCCCCTACCGAGTCTCTTGAAGAATCAGAATCAGGAGCTCAGCTAGCACTCACAGTTTGGGAGGATCAGAATGAAGTACCATCTTTTGCTGAAGACGAGGAAATTCTCGCGGCTGCTATTCCTTTGAGGACCTTTGATCCCAACGACGTTATTATTTTAGATTCCGATGAAGAGGAACAGGAGGTGAAGGAAGTTCATATTAAATAGGCGTTAAGGATTGAGTATGCCGGTGAGGAAGGTGTAGCTCCAGATGAATTCGACTTTGAAATCCCTTTGAAATCCCTTCTGATGATCAGGTATCAACTCCACAAACTTCAAATCTAGGTCCAACTCAGCCAGTCTAACCAACTTCGACAAGTCCAATGGCGATTCCTATGATTCCTGATCAATATTTTGAGCCTGCCGAATCTTCTCGCCGATTTCCAATATTCAAGGAGAGATCAGACATTCCAACTCCATCCTCTGCTGCCACAAATGTACTGAAAGAAATCACAAGGCTGCAAGTGGGAATGTCTAGAGGTGCTAGATCATCTCAAAAGCGAGAGGAGCGACACACTGAAAGGCTGACTGCCCAAGCCCTCGAGGTGGTAAAGCAGAGGGCAAGGAGTCCTTACATGGAAGAAAAGTACAGGAAAATGTTTGTGAGGGAAGTGAAGATGACCAGAGCCGATTAATTTTGGTCACTTGAAGGAATGGAAGAGAGGGACAGATCTGTATATGTTGCTATGGTTGTGGCCCTCTGGAAAAGAAGAGATGCATAAGGAACAAATCACCGATAGTCGAAGTCATTTAGATGAAGTTCGATAAATTCTTGAGTATATTCTACCCAAGATTTCAAGTTGAAAGAGAAGACATGTCATTCTTAGAATTCTCAGAAGCAAACTTTTCTAACTTATTTTTACAGGACTTGAAATTTCACTATCTACATCTTTTGCACAACAAAAGCATGAATCCGATCACAAGAAATGCTCAGAGATGCATTGTCAAGTTTCTGCGCTGAAATCTCACACTATCACTAATCTTTGATTTTCAAATGGCGTTAGAGGCGAGACAAAGGAAAGTGAATTTACTTACACCGAACCAAGACACTCCAGGACTAGAGCGTTTACCGGTATCCAAAGTTACCAATTCACCTACAGTCGGAGTCGTCTATCTAAATTAACAGAAGAAAAAGACATTCATGCGGAGAGACTAGCTAGAGAAGTATTCATATGGTACTCTATACATGGTGTGAAAGATGCTTATGATCAGAATTTACAATTTGAAGGAAGCACTGAAGCAGGGGGAGAGGAAATAGGAACTCAAGACAGTATTGCAGCTAGTCAGAGATTTCCAACAAGAAGTCTGAGACAAGCTGGAATACCTAATGACAATCAGACGTCTTGACAAGTATTTTGACCATAGAAAGTTAGTGACAAACTTGAAGCCGTAATCTGAAAGCTAATCACAAAGGGAGAGAATGTTAGTTCTAGATATTGTGATAGTTTCAGTGTCAAATATGTAATTAGATTGAACTTTATTTTGTGGCTAAGGTGTAAAGATTCAAACTTACATGTAAATGGGTCAAATAGTTAAAGTTTGGATCCAAGTCAACTAGTTTGCTTATAAATAGAATGTATTAGGTTTATGTTTTCAAGTTTTTGAAGTTGTAATCGTACGAGCTACTGTGCAGACATTGTGGTTCTATCATATTTGCATTCATTGTTCTTGAGGTATTATCTTGTCCATCATATATATATACATATATATATATATATATATATATATGTATGTATATATATATATATATATATATGTATGTATATATATATATACATATATATATACATATATACATATATATATATATCTATGTATATATGTATATATATATGTATATATATATACACATACATACATATATATATACATATATACATAGATATATACATATATACATATATATATATATATATACATATATACATATATATATATATCTATGTATATATGTATATATATATGTATATATATGTATATATGTATATATCTATGTATATATGTATATATATATGTATATATATATATACATACATATATATATATATATACATACAATATGATGATTTTTTTAATGCTTAACTTAATCTGGGAATTACAACTACCCATTAATGATTGTAATGCACTAATAAACATCAAACGATCACAGATCTATCAAAATAAAGGAGAAAGAACAATTAATTTTGAGTTCTAGAATAAAAACCGTATGGAACAGTGATGTTTTTGAAGACAAACACCACCAGATGTGAATTCTTCAAGTTGAAATCCAATCTTCAACCTCATACCAATTGTTAACTTTGATTCCCATCATATTTTGCACTCAAATACAATTAACTAAATGATTTCGATCAAGAATATGAAGATTACAATAGAGAGAATTTATGCACTCAATCTCTAAGAACTTTCACAGTCAAAAAACACACACATAAGATGATTGCTTCTCAAAACCCTAGGAGAATATTCTATTATACCTATGCCTAAATTAGGGGGTTTTTTCCAAACCCTCCTCTAAAAGTCTAGGAAATTAAGATTCCACACAAAGTAAATATTCCTATTTACAAAACAAACCTAGACTTTTATTATATTTTGGGGCTAACAGTGATATAGTGGCGATCCACAAGTAAGACTTAGACCCAAGGGGTAGATGACCTTAATCATATCCTGAAAAATTTGGAATCTCATAAAATAACTAGGAGTCATAAAAGGCTTATAATCGATAAGAAGTTATCTCTTAAGTAGCTTGCCTATGTGGGTGATGCCAAAGTTGGGTGTATATGTAAGTCAACAAGATCCTAGTCTATTTAGTAAATCGTTTTTTTGGGTTTATTGGTTGATTAAATGTTATTACTGAAATATAAAGTACTAATATTGGTAGTTTTTCTTTTATAAATGAATATTGGAATTGTTTCGTTTCAAGCTATTATTTCCGGCGATCAACTGACTAGGCCAAATTTTTCTGTATCGATTCATCTTCTCAGAAAAATTTTAGAAAGATGAAGAAAAAGAATACATTTTGGACTCACTTCCACACAAATTTCCTGCATATGATGCATTAGAGGTCTACAAAAAGGCTTAGTCGAAGTATCTAAAAGATGTATTCGATGTGATGAGTCTCACACTGCTCTCAAGCATACTTGAACTGTCAGAAAGGTTGAGTGACACATGTGTTTATGAGATCCTCAAGTTTCTGGAAGGTTATTATAAATGATCTCGAGGAATTTACAGGATGGAAGAGCTAAAGGCATATGATATGTTATGTGGACAGTCAGTCAAAGATCATCAAAAGAACTTCAATATCTAATTCTCACGGTAAACTCCAACCACTCTTCAAACTCCTCTAGATTGATCATTGTATTAGTTGTAGTGGAGCTCTAATCATTTCTCTCTAAGTTCGAAACTTTATTCACTCTAAGACCTCTTAAAAGAGAACCCTCTCCTCCAACTCCTATGTCTAACTATGCTCCAAAGTTGTTGGCACTCACTGCCAAGTTGACAGAACTCTCCACCTTCATTAATTGTCTCACTTCTCATTAAATAGAGTTGAGTGCTACTCTTAAAGATATACCTACTCATATGTTATCTCTTTCTATAACTTGTGCCAAAACCATTAATTCCACCATAACTAATATACACAACCATATTGATAATATCTCTAAATTTAGATTTAAAGCTACCCATTGATAATATCTCTAAGTTTGGTTTTAAAGTTATCTAAACTTCTCTCACACTCAGGTAGATCCAAAGTGTGAATGAGGATATAGATATTCTTTTTATTATTCATTCTATTTCCATTTCCTAGTGATGAACCCTAGAAACTTGTTTAAAAAAGAATATGAGAGATGAAGGGATGAAGGACTGTCTTCGTAGATGTAATATAGTTATTTACTTTAACTAGTTAACTTCTTATGATAGATTATAATCATAAATGGACAATAAGAATACACATATGAGTTGTTGAAAAGAACACGTGACCCGTCATAATAAAATGACAAGTAATAGTTTAGCTACTTATTATCATAGTTATAAATAGATTACGTAGTAGAGATTTACAGATTATAGATATTGTAACACCTTAATCCTAGCTTAGCTTAATTATATCAATTAATGTAAATTATATATTGAAATAAGCAATATATATTACGGGAGTTAATGAGGTTTACAATATAGTTATGTTAAATTAATAAAAGTGATATTAAAGACCTACGGCTCTAGGACATGAAAAAGGTTTCAACCCATCAAAGTGATCAAACAAAATGGCATACAACTTCATGATAATCATTTGCATGCCTTGTGTGATGTTTAATTTGAGCTTGGAAACATTTTGAGAGCTGAGCTGGTGAAAGATTTTTAGATTCAGAGACTTATTTATTTGTGATGGGTCCGAGACTTATGAAAGGCTTGGAGGGTTGATGGTGTTCTTGATCATGGGGGGCATAATTAATGCAGTGTGTGTTTAAATTATGTGTATGCATTCACTAATTCTCCATTGATCCCCTTATCCATTCTAGTTCTTAATTGTTGCTTGTATATACATACAAATAGGATTGTTGCTGTTGTGATTACACCTCCGAGTGTGGGACTAAGTGCAAAAGGGCTGCTGGACTATGTGACTTTTACTCCTTGCATGACACCGAGACTTGGCATTCCATCAAACTTAGAGACTTATGCAAATTTATTCTAACACTACAAGAAAAAAGGTGTTAGTGACGAAAAAAATTTGGTCACTAACAGTGAAAAAATGGTCACAGATGGTATTTAGTGACCAAACTTTGGGTGGTCACTATTCGTCACTAAAGGTCCGTCACTCATTTTTTACAGTGACCAAATATGAAACTGGTCAGTGACCAAATATAGTGGTCACTAAGGTTGTGACGACTAGTTTCGTCACTGAATTTCGTCTCTAAATACTAAAAGTTGATTTGTGACCAACTTTAATGACCAAAAAGAGGTCACTAATTGGAGTTAATTGACTCTTTCCGTTAACGTCGATTAGAGACCAAAATATTGGTCACTGAGTTACTATTAGAGACCCAAAAAATGGTCACTATCTTACGAATATTAATCAACAATTGGTCACAAAATTTCTACTAATTTTGAATTTTCAATAATTAAATATATACTAATTTGTAATAACTAAAATCTAAAATATTAATATCATTCACATTAGGTAAGAAGTTTTCATACATACTAAAAATTACATTACTTAATATTAGTAAAATCATTTTAATACAACCGATAGAACTAACAAAGATAAGATTCACTAAGATAATCCAACAAAAATAACATTTACCAAGATAATCCAACAAAAATAACATTCATTAGGATAATCCAACAAATATAACATTCCTAATGTTTAATGTCTTATGTTATGACTATCAAAAGCAAGAGCAATCCAAGTGCGTCAAATCATGTCTATCTTGTATTAAGATCACTGCAAAAATTATAAAAAAAAAATAATCAATGATTAATAAATAACTATTCGGTAATTATTTTAAATTAATATAAGACATGAACTTACATTTTTTTTTTGAGATTGCAATATTATAAACGTAATAGTTCTTCCATCATGAATTCCATTTTTTCATTCATCTGATTATGTTTCTCTTGAAATAAGATTTGTGCTTCCTTAATAATCTGAAAAATCACAAGAGTTGATCGAGTGAGTAAGGCCTGAATAATCAAAAATAGAAAACAGAACTTATAAAACCTGCCTACTTTGAGATCTTTGATCTCGATTGTTCTCTACTATAAACCAACAATAATGACTACATGGATCAGCTACTATCCAAACATTTAGTATGTTATTATAATTACCTAGCAGTTATATGTGTTAATTAAGTATAAAAAGATGCACTTTGCAAGTCCAAACATTTAGTATGTTATTATTTTGCCTTTGAACTCAAATCCAAACACTAACTAACATATTCATAACTCATAATCATTAGCTATATTGATCATAAAGATGTTCACAAGTCATAACAACAATACATCAGCAAGATTAACAATGTTTCATAAGTAGCTAGAGTTTGGACCTTGTGCAAGCAGCAAGGTAAGGTCTATCGTTATGTAAATGATGAAAACCGTATGCAACTTGTGCATCCATTCCTGTATCAAGTTTCAAGAAAGCAAAAAAGGAAGTGAAAAGAATAATACGAAAATATGTGTACTAAGATAATATATTCATGTGTGAATTCCCCAACAAATAAGGAAATAAAAACATAACTATCCGTTAATGTCTAAACTCTGCAAAGAAACCCGCAAAAGTCATTTTTACTCAGATCAATGGCAGATCCAGGATTTCATATTAGGTATATACTATATTGTAACACTGATACAAAGGAATAATAAACTTTTGTGGGGTTATTTGCACAAAATGTAACATACTTCCAAGCAATTTCTATTTGTGGATTGTACTTTCAAAATCAACGTTTAATCAAGAATTATTGCTACAAGTTACAAGAATTCTGTACCAAGAGGTATAGCTGCTGCCGGTAGAACAGGGTCCCGTCCCTGTTTGTGAAGCTCTCCGAGGCATCCAGCAGTAATAATAGTTTTTTAGTTATAGTTAAGACTGATTGTTTTTAAAAGTTATAGTTAAGACTGATTCACAGTAGTTTTTTAGTTGTTTCTTCCTGCAGTAATAGTATTATTGTGCAATACAATTACAGTCCTCCAACAGTACTGCAGGTTGGATCAATTTTAAAATAAAATTAACTAAGCCCACTAGAATAACCTAACTACATGTCACAAATGAGCCCAATATGGATTCTCCTTCTTTGCTGGACAGAAATGAGAGGCGGACACAGACTGAGGAAAATGGCAGCATGTAGTCAAACGAGAATAAGAAAGTCAGCAGTCCAATTGATTTAATTAACCTAAGAGATTAAATGAAAAAATAGCCCAAATCAGTCTCCCTCTTCTCTCGTTTATGGAACTGGAAGCGGACATCAGTAGCCAGAACAGAGCACCACGGGTTGCTGGGAAAATAGAATCATATAATACTAAGTTATAACCTAAGAGAGAAAACATACCTTATGAAAACATACCTTATGAATTGAGTGAGAATGACATAAAGGGATCAGATTGTTGTCTTTTTAGTAGCTTAACATACAGATGCAACACGACTACCTTACCATCACATAGTACTCTCCTAGTTGTTGATGTTCCATTTACAAAAAGATATAAACACATGAATTCAATATGAACCAACATCCAAAATTATATAAAGATACTGATGTACCACGATTACAAACAGAAATTATACAGGAACATATTTAGTATAAAACGATGAAATCAGAAACAAGAAATTAGCAACAAATACATGTTTACAAACAGAAATACATGAACTGTGAAAAAGCAACAAATATCGATGTACCACGAGAAATTGCAACAAATACATGTTCCAACAAATGATAATGAAATCAGCAACAAGAAATTAGAGCACAAAATACTGATGTTACCACGTTACAACAGAAATACATGAATTGTGATAAAGCAAACAATCAATTGAAATCGGAAACTTAAAATGATCGATACATGTGAGACCTGTTTCTATTGGATTTGATCGATATATTCGACGATCTACAGAGCCAAGAAAGAGATTAGGCGCGATGAACTTTGGATCAACTGATTGGAAATCGCCAGTCGCTAGATAGAATTTGGAAACAGAGCCAAGATTGAACATTAAATCAATATTACAATTGAATATTAAATCGGATTTTTGTAAATTAAATTAAAATTACAGATTTGAACAGAGCCAAATTGACAGCCAAGAAACGATTAACAAAGCCAAGAAACTGATGATGTGATGAACTTTGAATCGATTTGACGATTTGCTCAGGTTTTATAGAAAATGATCATCTTCACCTGAGACTCTGAACTCTGATATGAATAGAGCGTTGGGACTTTGAGCCCCGTGAATCGAACGCAGCCACGCAGGGGGGCAGAGCAGTCGTCGCTTCATGTTGCCCACCGCCTGGGCGCAGTCACCTCTTCGTTTCCAACGTCCATCAGATACACCTCGTTTCTAAGTGATCGATGTCGCCTTCGATCGGCTTCTGATTTGATTTCAATCTGATTTTGTTTGTTTGATCGAGTGTGTGCAGCTATCAAATAAGACATGGATGTTAACCCTAATGGCTCTCGTGATATTGATTTTGACCCATGGTTATTTGACTTTAGGGTTTTGACCCATGGATTTTTAATGTTTGATTTTTCGTGCTGCTCTCAATTCTCAATTAAGAACCCATGGCTTTTTTTAAATATTGACTTGTTTTTTAATATTTGATGTGTTTAATTTATTTGATTTTAATTTTTTTATTTATTAAGATTGAACTTGTTTTTAATATTTTGATTTTTAAAACATGAAAATTTTTAAAATAACTATATTATATTGTATCCATTTCTTGACCACATAATTAGTAAAATATATTTTCATTAGTTTTCAATAAAAAATATTTAAGATAGGGTTTTAAATTATTAATATTTTTTATTCATTGACCATTTTATTTGGTCTCTAAATAAATCAGTTCAGTGACTTATTTTTTTGTCACAACACTTAAATATGAAATAATAACATTAACTAGGAAGTTAATATATTTTTACTCAGTGACCATTTTATTTGGTCTCTAAATTCAAATCAGTTCATATGAGATAAATAACGTTAATCAGTAAGTTGAATATATTTTTTACTAATTGACCAATTTATTTGGTCTCTAAATTCAAATCAGTTCAATGACCATTATTTCTAGTCACTAACACATCAATATGAGATAAATAACAATAACAGTAAGTTGAACATATTTTTTTCAGTGACCATTTTATTTGGTTTCTAAATTCAAATCAGTTCAGTGACCATTATTTCTAGTCACTAACACATAAATATGATATAAATAACATTAATCAGTAAGTTGAATATATTTTTACTCAGTAACCATTTTATGTGGTCTCTAAATTCAAATCAGTGACAATTATTTCTGGTCATTGACACTAATTGGTAGTTAAATATAGGTTTTACTCAGTGACCACTTTTATTTGGTCTTTAATTTTATACTAGTGACTTGATCTTAATGACGACAATATTTTCGTCACTAAAGTAACGATTAGTGACCATTTCAAAAGTAGTCACTAAATTTCTGGTCACTAATGACCTTTTTTCTTGTAGTGTAAGTATAAGGTGAGTAGTAGGGCACCAGTACTAGGACCCCGAGACTTAGAAGTCTCGGGGGGCTCCAGCAGCAAGGACAGACGGACGGATAGATGGACAGAAAGATAATCACAGCAGCAGGGCCCTAGTTGGTTCAAGACTCCGAGACTCATAGTACATAGTGTGTATGCATGTGCAAAAGACTAAGACCCCAAGACTATTAAGTCTCGGGGGTGGGCTGGTGCAAATTAAGAAGGATGGAGAGGCAACAGAAGCATGGACAGCATCACCAACAGTCATAGAAAACCATTGGAACTTGGTTTGGCCTTTGGCCAAAAGCCCCTCGAAACCTAGTCCGTGCCTTTTGGCCTTTGGCCAAGACTTTTAGGCCCCTTAATAGCGCAATAATGATATGTATTGTGGCTGTTGTAGACAAGAAAGATGGATCGTGACAGCAGCAACAGAAAGATTAAATTACATGGCTGTTAGCTTTAGTTTATTGGCCTTTGTCTATAGGGCTTGAAATGTGATAATAAATACAATAAAATATAATTTATATGGATATTGTTAGGATTTAAGAACAAGCATATAGAAAGTATAAGAGCCTATGAATGAGGATCCATACATGTGTGAATCCAAGTAAATAAGCATTGAGGGCACGACTTGACTAAAATGAAATACAAACCGGAGCAAGACATGGGCAATTCATTAATACGTTAAAGCATCCTATATAAACTAATCTTATTCATATGCATGCTTTTATGATCATTCATGAACCCATGAATCCTATGACATACCTAAAGGTCATTGAACTCTTTAAATAACTCAGAAACATATAATCAAACATAATGATGACAATGACACTTTAATATACACTTAGTATGACAAATGACAAAGAGACACATCATTGATCATAATGATGATATGATAAATAGATTATACAAAGTTATAATCTGGCTATGAAAGTGACTCATAGTCTATAAAGACTAAATAATTAGAACAGAACAGAACGACAAATCAAAATTAAATAACCAAGGTGAGTTACAGATTTGCATGTTATACACGCTGACTTATTTTGAAACATGTTGAATTATCTTACCTCTTTAAATTTCCATTCTAAAGCTAAAATTTGAAGCTGTACACACCATGGTAAGGTGTTGCCCTGTGAATCATGATAGCACTTGTCGCATATCTCTCTTTACAGGTAAAAGCAAAGACAAAGGACCAAGCGACCAAGTACCTAATTGACCAAGACTAACAGCTTGAAGAGATTATCGGACTACTACTCATACTCCGTTTTGGTATTGAAAGAAGAAAGACTATGGAAATCTGGGAATTTCATAATGTATCGTAAATACAAATGGTGTAATAGATTGATGGGTGCTTATTATACTTTTACGTCCACTTGTAATAACCTGATATTGAACTTTGGTCTGTAATTATTATAAGATTAGTATTTCCCATGTTCTATATTTCAGTAACAATGTCTGGACTAGGAGGATTTCCTGAAAACATGACTCCCCAACAAATGTTTGAGACTATGCAACAACTGATGGAACAACGTGATGAACTAACCCCCAAATTAAGCCAAGAATAGTTTCAGGCTAGTGACGAGGCTGAAGCTATAAGAAAATCTGATAAGAAAAGTATACGAAACAATAAATAACAAGCCCAAACTTCTGATTACGATAACTCTTACCCAGATGCCCTGACTGAACAGCCCAAAGGCTGTAAATTTAAAGATTTTAAAGCTAGTGGTGCCATCAACTTCGAAGGCACTGTTGACCGAATCCAGGCTTTAGATTGAGTATTTTGGAGTGTTTAGATAGCAGACGTGTGAAGTACGCCACCACACTATTCAATAGTGTTGCTCGCGCCTGGTGGAAGACCCAACAAAGCATCTACAACAAGGACATGAGTAAGGCCCTAGAATGGGAACAATTTCTAGAAATGTTTCACACGAAGTACTTCCCAGCTGACTAACCTGACAAAATGGAATTGATGCTGATGGAACTGTCCCAGCGTAGTAAGACAGTTGACCAATACGAGCACGAATTCTCTCAGCTCTGTGGGTATTCATCCTACCAAGTTGTGACCGAAGAAAGAAAGATGAACATATTCAGAAGGGGTTTTAATCCCTGATATCGACAACAGATGAGCGGTCCTGAGATACAAGACATACTTAGAGATGGTGGAAGCCACCAGAATGACAGAATACGACTATTTAGAGATGGGTTGTCAAAATGGTACGACACAAACCGACCTGATAGACCCTTTGCCGCAAAATAAATCTATTTTTCAGCCCGAGTTAGTCGACATCACAACAATCCCAAAGACTCAGAAAGCCAAGACGTATTCGATCCAATCTGAGACACGTCTATGAAAGAGATGCAAACAACCACATACTGACCCTTGCAATCCAAATGATGTGACTTGCTATGTCTGTAGACAGATCGAACATAGCAGTGAAGAATGTCCAAAGTGGGAACGCGGTTGTTCACGATGTGGGAATCAAGGTCCATTTTCTCACTAATGTCACTTGAGGCCCCGATCGATCAATCCACATCTATTGGATCCTATCGACTAAGACAAGAGCATTTCAGATAACGTCGAAGAAGCCAAAGAGACTCTGGAGGGAGTTACGGGTATGTTCTTGCTAAATTCAATCCCTGCTTACGTGGTATTTGACTCCAGTGCTAGTAGATCTTTTATTTCAACCTCATTTGCATGCCGACTATCTAAATCTCCATCTAAGCTTTCCGTGATATTTGACATTGAGGCAGCCTGCGACAATTTCGTTATGGCTGATTCGGTTTACCGAAATTGTACTCTTCTTGTAAATCACATGGTCTTCAACCTTGATCTGATTTCGATCCCTATAAAAGAATTTGACATGATTGTTGGAATAAACTGGTTAGTAAACAGTGAAGCTACTATTGTTTACAACCGACACATGATCAGAATTAAATCTCCAGACGGGTGTATACTTCAGATCAATGGTGACAGGCATAAAGGTGTGCATTGTTTTATCTTGATAGAAAAAGCTCATAAACATTTGTGTATGGGACCTGAATCATATTTGTGCTATGTCGCTTTTTCTCTCTCTCTCTCTCTCTCTATCTATCTATCTATCTGTGAATCCAAAAGATATCTGTCTCTGATGTTCCTATCATTTGTGAATTCTTAGACGTAAGCCCAAGCTCCATATAGAATTGCACCTGTAGAAATGCAAGAAATGTCTAAACAATTGCAAGAATTATTGGAGAAAAGCTTTATTTGACAAAGTTCATCTTCCTGGGGTGCACTGGTTCTGTTTTTGAAAAAGAAAGACAGAACCTTTCGAATGTACATTGACTATAAAGAGTTGAAAACGTCACAATTAATAATAAGTATCCTCTGCCCGTAATAGACGGCCTCTTTGATCAACTTCGAGGAGCCAGTTATTTCTCGAAGATTGATCTGGGTTTCACCAACTGAAGGTGAAAGAAGAAGACATTTATAGGACAGCATTTCGAACGAGATACAAACAATACAAGTTGTTAGTAATGTCATTTGGTCTGACGAATGCACCAGCTGCATTCATGGACCTCATGAATTGCGTATGTAGACCAATGCTTAATAAATCAGTTTTCGTTGACGATATTCTTATGTATTCAAAAACGGAAGTTGATCATGTTATTCATCTCAGAGTATTGATAGAGTTATTAGGAAACGAACGACTCTACGCAAAGTTCTCTAAATGTGAATTCTAGCTCAGACAGGTAACTATACTTTACAGTCTTGAGCAATTCATAGTGTTCTTTGTTTTGTTAAAACTTGAAATTCTACTTTGACCGTTTCTAGATTCAATTCCTTGGTCATGTGATATCTCGCAATGAAATTTCATTCGACCCAGCTAAAGTCGAGGCAGTCCAAAAATAGGAAGCGCCTTCGTAATGCTTCTGAAATTAGAAGTTTCTTTGGATTGGTTGGTTACTATCGCCGATTCATTAAGGACTTTTCAAAGATTTCTGTTCCATTGACGATGCTCAAACGAAAGAACGTTTCATTCGTGTGGACAAATAAACAACAAGAAGCATTTGAAATTTTAAAGAAAAAACTGATTCAAGCGCCAGTCCTAGCTTTACCAAAAGGCAGTGATGACTTCGTTGTTTATAATGATACTTCTGGTAATGGCTTGGGATGTGTTCAAATGCAAAGATGAAAAGTCATTGCCTACGTTTCACGGTAAATGAAAGATTACGAAAAGAGTGTGCCGACTCACGACCTTGAGTTAGCTGTTGTGACCTTTGCATTAAAGATCTGGTGTCATTACTTGTACGGGACTAAGTGTCAGTTATACACTGATCACAAAAGTTTGAAACAACTCATTGCTCAGAAAGATCTCAACATGAAGCAGAGAAGATCTTTGGAACTCATCAAAGATTATGACTGCGAGATCCTTTATCATCCCTGCAAAGAGAATGTGGTTGCGGATGCACTGAGTAGATGCCTCATTCTGAAACATGTTGTTATGCCCTGGTTACTACTGTCTTCTCCTCTATGCTTATTGATGACATTCGTACTACTCAAGTTGAAGCTTTGAAAGAAGAGAATCTGAATTCTTAAATCTGAAAGGGCAAATGCAGTTCTTATCTGTGAACCATATGAGACTTCATTGTCTCAATGGGAACCAGATTTGGGTTCCTAAACGTGGTTCTGCTTGCAACATTTTGTTGTCTAAAGCCCATAAATCTAAGTATTCTGTTCATCCTGGTAGTTCAAAGATGTACTTGGACCTGAAAGCCGACTACTGGTGGCCAGGAATGCAGAGAGACGTCGATTCTTATGTTGAAAGTTGCAGAGTATGTCAGATGCTCAAGGCAGAACATCAAAAGCCTTTTGGAAATATGCAACCACTCCATGTACCTGAATGGAAGTAGGAGAATACAACCATGGATTTCGTTACGAAACTTCCTAAGACTAAAAGACAACACGACTCCATCTGGGTAGTCGTTGACCGAATGACTAAGTCTGCTCATTTTCTACCGATGCGTGAAAGCTATTCCTTGGATAGATTAGCGCAACATTATTTTTTCATAAATAATATCTAGACATGGCGTGCCTAAATCTACCACTTCTGCTTATAGTCGCTTCACTTCGAATTTTTGGAAAGCACTGCAAGACGGGTTAGGTACTCAGCTTGCTATGAGTACAACTTATCATGCTAATGCAGACGAACAAAGTTAGCACGCTATCCTAACTCTTGAAGACATGCTTCGTGCCTGTATTCTTGATCTAGGTGGTAACTGGGATGACCACTTTCCATTAGTGGAATTTTCTTACAATAATAGTTATCATTCTACGATTAAGATGGCTCCATTTGAAGCCCTCTATGGAATGAAATGTAGGACTTCCCCCTGTTAACGTGAGATAGGTGAGACACCGATTTCTGTGCCTGCACTTTTTCAGCTGACACATGGAAAGATTCAACTTGTCAGAAGAAACATCCTAGAGACAGAAGTCTTATTATGGGAATCATCATAAGTCAGTTCATTTTGAAGTCAACGATAGGGTGATGTTAAAAGTATCCCCAATGAGGAATGTGGTGTGATTCATAAAGCGCAAAAAATTAGCTCCAATGTTTATCGGCGGGTTCAAGATCATTGAAAAAATAGGAAACCAATCTTATCGTCTTGAACTTCCATCTAATTTGGATGGAGTACACCCTGTATTTTATGTCAGCCATCTTAGAAAGAGTTTAGCTTACGAGCGAGAAGTCCACATACCTCACCTTGATCTACAAGTTGACGAGAAGCTTCGTGATATTGAAGAGCCAGGGTGTATTCTAGACATGAAGAAAAAGAAGCTTCAAAATAAAGAAGTATAGATGGTGCTTGTTCAATGGAAACACCACAGAGGTTCTCATCAGAGGGAATTAAAAGTTGTAATGCAGTCAAATTACCTAGTCTGTTTGAGCATAACTGACTTCTAGGACGAAGTTAGGCATGGTGGAGCCCATTCTATAACACCTTAATCCTATCTTAGCTTGATTATGTCAATTAATGTAAATTATATCTTGAATTTAGTAATATATGTTACGGGAGTTGATGAGATTAACAATAGTTATGTCAAATAAATAAAAGTGATATTAAAGACCATTTATGTAATTAATGAGAAGTTAAGGTTCGGGGGTGCAAACCGTCAAACGACCAAACTCGTAATTACATAACACGTATTATGCCTATTCACCCTTTCAAATACATTTCTCTGCTTCAACCTTGCGAAGACGTCTCCCAACTCTCTCTCTCTAGACTTTGTGAACTTCTCTCCACAAGTTTTCATTTGTTTCTTGACGGTTTGCTATGATTCGACTTGCAAATTGATAGTTTAACCAAAGCTTACAAGAATCAAAGACTAACCAAGGTAATTTCATGTTTAAACCCCTCTTTTATGCTTGTGTGCACTACTGTACATACCTACGGCTCCAAGACATGAAAAGGGTTTCAACCCATCAAATTGTTCAAGCAAAATGGCATACAACTTCTTGATAATCATTTGTGTGATGTTTAACTTAAGTTTGGAAACATATTGCGAGCTGAGCTATGAAAGGCTTGGATGGGTGATGGTGTTCTTGATCATGGGGGGCATAATTGATACTTGTTGTGTGTTTAAATTATGGGTATGCAATCACTATTTCTCCATTGATCCTCTAATCCATTCTATTTTTGAATTGTTTCTCATATAAACATACAAACGGGGCTGTTGATGTTCCCTTTTGAATAAGACCCCGAGACGTAACAAGTCTCAGGGTGCTGCACCAGTGCGTGTCGATGTGTGTTACTTAATCATTTTTGCCATTGATCCTCCCTTCCTACATGTACTTACTGTTGAGCTGCTACTGTTGTGATTACACCTCTAAGACTTACAAGTCTTGGAGTGTGGGAGTAAATGCAAAAGTGCTGCTAGACTACGTGACTTATTACTCCTTGCATGACTCCGAGACTTGGAACTCCATTAGACTCGGAGACTTATGCCAAATTATTAAAAGTATAAGTTGAGTAGTAGGGCACTAGTACCAGGACACCAAGACTTTAAAGTCTCGGGGTGGGGCTCCAGCAATAACAACAGACGGACAGAAAGATAAACACAGCAGCAGGGCCCTATTGGTTCAAGACTCCGAGACTAATAGGTCGTAGTGTGTACGTGTGTGCAAAAAACTAAGACCCCAAGACTATTAAGTCTCGAGGTAGGGCTACTACAAATTAAGAAGGATGGACAAGCAACAGAAGCATGGATAGCAGCACCAACAGTCACAGAATACCATTGGAACTTGGCTTGGCCCTTGGCCTAAAGCCTCTCGGTTCCTAGTTTGTGCCTTTTAGCCATTGGCCAAGACTTTTAGGTACCTTAATAGTGGATTAATGATATGTATTGTGGCTATTATAAACAATAAATATAGACCGTGATAGAAGCCATAGAATGATTAAATGACATGGAACTTGGCTTTAGTTTATTGGCCTTGCCTATAGGGCCTGAAATGTAATAATAAATACAATATAAGATAAGATATAAGGATTTTATTAGCAAGTAAGAACAAGCATATACAAAGTAGAGGAGCCTATGAATGAGGATGCATACATGTGTGATTCCAAGTAAAAAAGCCTTGAGGACCTGAATTGACTAAAATGAAATAGGACCCCAAGCAAGACATGGGCTATCCATTTATACATCATTCTAGCATCCTATAATAATTAATACTAGTTTATTACCCGCGTATTACGCGGATATTTTTAATATATATAAAATATAATAAATAAAAAGATAAAGATATAAATATTATTTTTTAAACAAAAGTCTATAAGATGATGATCATCTTATTAATTTTGTATATTTTTTAAAAATATATGAAGAGTATTTTCTTATATATTTTTTAAACTTTTATTATATTATCTTATAATTAATAAGTTAGTAGATTATTAGATTTTGTTTGATTTGAATTTAAAAGTGGATTATATTAGATTTGGATATATTTAATTAATAAGTTAGTAAAGTATTAGATTTTGTTTGATTTGATTTGATTTGAATTTAAAAGTGGATTATATTAGATTCGGATAGATTTGATTTAAATTTCTTTATTATTTTTAAAATCTATAAATGCCACGTGTCGATTCATGGTGACGACACGTGGCTTCACTAGAAATGAGTATAGTTACTCTTTTAATAGTATAGATAGAAGATAGATTAGTCATATGTATGCTTGTACATGATCACTCTTGAACCCATGAATCCTAAGAAATGCCTATAAGCCATTGAACTCTTTAAATAACTCAGAAACATAGGATAAACATAATGATGACAATGACACTTAAATATACACTTAATATGACAATGACACAGAGACACATCATTAATCATAATGATGACATAATAAATAGGTTATACAAAGTTATAATCAGACTGTGAAAGTGACTCAGAGTCTATAAAGACTGAATAATCAAAACTATAAAGATAGACAGAATCAGAACTAAATAACCAAAGTGAGTTATAGATTTGCATGTTGTACACGCTGACTTATTTTGAGACATGATGAATTATCTTACGTCTTTGAATTTCCAATCCAATTTAAAGCTAGAATGTGAAGTTGTGCACACCATGGTAAGGTGTTGTCATGTGAATCATGATAGCACTTGTTTATCAGCTATTTCTTGACTGCTTTAATTCATATTGCTTCAGTTGTGACTTATCATCATCTTGCATCATTGACTCGATATACTTGACTTGAGGTCAAACTTTGAATTGACCTTATTTCACCTCACTAATCCAATGAACTTGTGACGATTGACAACTCTGATGTCACCCTGGTTGAAAATACTAGTTCGTGGCATGTGAGCTTGGGTTGACACCATCATTTCGTGATATTATGTCTCATGTGAACGGAAGGACGAGTAGCTGCTGACCAATGTGACATAATTGGACATATCTAAAATCTGCCCCACTTTATTGCCTGTTAACTGTAATATCTATTAAGGGCGTGTCTTTTTCCCATAATAAGTGTTTATTTAGTCATTTCACTTATTCGGTAAGTGATTTTGGCCAATAAGTGCATTCTTTTACAATAAGTAATAAGTGGTAAATTATGAGCACTTATTGGTCAAAATCACTTATTCAATAAGCATATTTTACCCACTTATTGTCACTTATTTTAAATCTAAAAACAACTCTCTTTCATCTCTCCTTAATTATTATAATTATTTATACACTTTTATTTATAAAGGTATATTTATTTTTAAAAATAAATTTATTATTTATTTTTAAAAAATTATCCCCGTTAGAATATTTAATTTATTTATTTTACGTTTCTTTTATATATTCTTATTAAAAAATATTTATCTTATGTTTCATTTTATAAAATATGTTTATATTTTTATATTTTATATGTTTTTATCTAACTATTTTATTACGTTAATATACTAAACAATTTTTTTGCTAAAAAAAACTAAAAAATAATTTAAGTTAATAGAAAATACATTGAAATTATGTTTGTGTAATTAAAATATTTATATTTGACTATTTATGAGCAAGTTGGATGTATAATTTACAAATTTATGATAAAAAAATTACAATTCAACTACACCCAACCTACTCACCGACCATGACAAAGAAAAGTTGAAATCCATGTTTATATGTTAAAGATTTTTTATATTTTAGATATTTTCTTGTTTATATATTAAAAACAAAAAGTTGAAATACATGTTTATATGATAAAGGTTCTTGACTTTTTTGAATTTTTTTTTTCTTGTTTATATGTTAAAGAATGTTGAAATACATTTTATATTTATTTACAGACTTGATTATTCAGATTTATTTATGTTTATATGTTAGTAAAAGTTGATATAAGTGTATTATTCTTGTGTTCAAGTTTTGTTCTTATATATATATATATATATATATATATATATATATATATATATATATATATATATATATATATATATATATATATATATATATAAAATACAGATTCAACATACAAAAGGAAACAGACTTATTTATTCAGTAATCAGTAATTAGCGTCAATCACTTATCAATCAGCACTGCAATCAGTTTTCAGTCACTTATCACTTATGCAAAACAAAATCACCTAACTCACTAAGCAAAAGCTTACCATCATCGCATATCTCTCTTTACAGGTTAAAACAAAGACAAAGGACCAAGTGACCAAGTACCTAAGTGACCAAGACTAGCAGCTTGAAGAGATTACCGGACTACTACTCCGACTCCATTTTGGGTACTGAAAGAAGACAAACTATTGGGGGGGAATAGTGTAATAGATTAGACGGGTGCTTATTATATAATTATATATCCACTTGTAATAACCTCACACTGAATCTTGGTCTGTAATTATACTTGGATCTTTTATCAAATCATATCTTAGTTGTATGATTGATACTGCATTACTAACTGGGACTTAATGGTAAGACTCTTGAGAAATTTAGAGTCTAACAGAATTAAATGTGAAAAAAAAATTATAATTTTTCTATGTGAAAATTAAAGTTATAATCAGTTTCTATTTTTTTAATTTATAAACTTTTTTATTTGTTTCAAAGCATCCAAATAGAATTTAATTAATTTATTGTTTTTTATCATTTTTATTTAATTTTTTTATAAATGAATCAATCAGATGTATGATTAAATGCATAAAGTAGCAACTATCTTTCATCTTTTTATCAATCATAGCATTGATCTACTTTTATAGCGTTTATAAACATTAAATTTTCACTTTTTAGCGATCATAAAAATCTACTTATTATAGATGATCATCAAAAGGTCATATGCAAAATAACAAATCATCAATTATTATTATTAATTATTATTATTATTATTATAGTAAATTACAAAATTGTCCCGTGGGTTGTTCAAAATTACGAGAATGATCCATGTCACAACCCGATACCTCGCTAGGTAGTTCATAATGTATCATAATGACAAATGGTGTAATAGATTAGACGGGTGCTTATTATAATTATATATCCACTTGTAATAACCTGATACTGAATCTTGGTCTGTAATTATACTTGATCTTTTATCAAATCATATCTTAGTTGTATGATTGATACTGCATTACTAACTGGAACCTAATGGTAAGACTCTTAAGAAATTTAGAGTCTAACAGAATTAAATGTGAAAAAAAAAAATTATAATTTTTCTATGTGAAAATTAAAGTTATAATCAGTTTCTATTTTTTTAATTTATAAACTTGTTTATTTGTTTCAAAACATCGAAATAGAATTTAATTAATTTATTGTTTTTTATCATTTTTATTTAATTTTTTTATAAATGAATCAATTAGATGTATGATTAAATGCATAAAGTAGCAACTATCTTTCATCTTTTTATCAATCATAGCATTGATCTACTTTTATAGCGTTTATAAACATTAAATTTTCACTTTTTAGCGATCATAAAAATCTACTTATTATAGACGATCATCAAAAGGTCATATGCAAAATAACAAATCATCAATTATTATTATTAATTATTATTATTATTATTATTATTATAGTAAATTACAAAATTGTCCTGTGGTTTGTTCAAAATTGCGAGAATGATCCATGTCACAACCCGATACCTCGCTTGGCAACGAGGTGTGATGTCACGGAAATAAAGTCACAATCATAATGAATGATCTCGTTTTCGAAATACATAAATTATAAATATTTTTTTACAACAATTATAAAAATAAAGAGTTCACTAATATGGAGATTTAAATACATGACAAAGAGATTATGTAAATCAATCTTCATAGTGTTTAAAATGTCCGGTGACTCCAAAAGCTTTAAATCTTTAAAGTTAGCCATGAATGTGATTTTTCCCTTATGGTACTGAGAATAACATGCTAAATACGTCAACAAAATGTTGGTGAGCTCATAGATTTACACGATAAATATAGACGATGTATGGAGTACAAGATTTCATAGAATTTTCAAACATAACGAACCAATAGTTTAAGTATTACCATAAGACTCATGATCCCGAAACTTAACTTTTGATGCCCTATGTGGTATTCAACACCATAATACCAAGAATTGTCAAATGATTATGCATCCGTTAACGATTACCAACCCGGATGGGAGCGTCAACCCAAATAAATCTATCCATAACATTCATGTTTACGTTGTAATTAACGGTTCATGATTGAGGGCGGTGGTGAAGTAACCTTATGTAACACATAAAATGATTCAAGTACTTGTGTCTGTAGAAAATGTTGAGCATGTATTCTCACCCCAAATAATATGAACATGTAAAAATAGGGGGCCATGAAACTCACCAAAGTAGTGATGGTGAATGTGATGATCGAAAAGTTGACTTGTGACGACGTTGGAAAGGACTTAACCGAGTCCTAAATTGTATGAGACATTTAATAAGGCCTCTAAAATCATATACATGCATGATGGTTTTTAACTTTAAATCACTCAACATAACAAGTTTACTAAACTTTTTGTAAGTTAAAACCTAGGGTAAATTACAATTTTCGTCTCTGTGCTTATATAAAAATTATGGTTACCGTCATTTTCACGATAAAATTACACATTCAGTACTTATAGTTGGTGTTTTGTTATGCTTTTAGTCCCTTTATCCAAAATTTTTTTAAAATGACAATTTTACCCTTTCACTTTATTTCATTTTTTGTCCCTCAAAAATATTTCTTTTATATTTCATTTTTCTTAATGATTTATTATTCTTTTTATTATTTATTTAATATAATATTTCTTATTATTACTATTAGAATTTAAATAAAGTAATAAATTATTTAACATGTTTTAGTTTCATTATTTATTTGACATTAGTAATACTAGTATTATTATTATTTAATTATAGTTTAACTATTTACATGAATAAGTATTATTAGTTAAAAATAACTTGTATGCGACTAAATTTACTTGTATGTAACTACATTGAACTATTTATATATTTAGTTTTTAAAAGGTATTTATTTATTTTATTACTTTTCATTTATAAAGTTTTTAACTATTTATCATTTAATTTAATTATTTTTTGTTTACTTTATATAAATACTTATAAATTTGTTCATATTTTTGTCTAAATTTATACATATATGTATTAATTTATACATTTTAATTTTAACTTTTATATTTTTATAAACATTTTATGTTCAATGTAACTTTCATTTATCAAAATATATTATATAATGTGTTATCCATTCTAATTTATTCATTTCATAAAGTTAATATTCATATAAATTACAAATGTTCAATGTATTAATCCATTAATCGTAACAAAAACTACATACGAATATATTGCAAAATTTGACAAATTACTTTAATTTATACATATAATATGTCAGGTTCTTATATTTTGTTAAGTTTAAATATCTTTAAACATATGCAGTTTATATACATATAAAAAATTTTAGTTTAAAAAATTATATATTTAATTAAAACGTTATACACACACATACATACATGTATGTATGTATTCTAAAAAAAATCAAAATAAATTCACTTAACAAAATAAATAAATTAAAGATAAGTAAGTATTTTTATGAGTAATATATAATATTGAAAAATATAAATAAATTATATATATAAATAAATATAAGTTCTAAAGAAAAGTAATAAAATTTTTAAAAAATAAATGTATATATAGTTGAATAAATAATTGAACTTAATTGTAATATTAATAATAATACAACTTATTAATATGTAAAAATTATTTTAATTAAATTCTTGTAATGATTAATAAAAAAACATATCATATAAATAAATAAATAAATAATAATAGTAATAGTAAAATAAAACATATTAGAAAAAAAGACTTTAGTAAATTTGTAACAATAAGAAAAAAACTAAATATCAAATAAATAATAATAAGATAAAAGTAATTAAAAGAATATAGATAAAAAAAGTAATTAGTTAGGGACCAAATGTGAAACAAAGTTTAAAGGGCAAAATGGTCATTTAAAAAAATGATTGGTCAAAGGACTAAAAGCATAACAAAATGACAACCATATATACTGAAATTGTAATTTCGACGTGAAAGGATCATAATCATAATTTATATATAACCACTGGGACAAAAATTGTAACCCTAAAACCTATTTATAAACTTTCCAGGATTTATCATAGTTTATGTCACATATTGAGGCTGTGTTTAACATAACTTTGAATCTATTTAGACTTTGATATTTTTACTCATGACACTACTATGCCTTAATAATTTTTCAAGCTAAAAACGGTAATTTTTTGAGATGTTTAGGTTAGGGAAATAATTCGTTAAAACTCATATGTAAATAATAAATGAGCTGTTAGACCTATCGGTTTGTAAGCAGTATTTGGGGGTTCAAAACTCCGAATTAAATTATGAAAATTCTCAGAGCTTTAGTTAAGACATAGATCTATGTTCTGTAAAAAGAATCACCTCATTTCGTTAAGTTTTGAGCTACTTATGATTTTTTAAAGTTGATGTAATGTTTCTGCCAGAAAAATTTGAATTTTACTAACTTTGTAACAACTTGTTATTCTTGTTATTTATTCAAAAACCATATGCATAAAAGGTCATGAACTCAATTATAGACCTTGTTTTCAATTAATTTATACATAATTTTTGTGTTCATATATTTATAAACACATTTGAATATGCAAACTTTAAAGTAAAACTACTTTGTTCATGAACATGGTTTTGAAGTAACTTGTTGTTAGGCCTTAATTTCGATCATGTGGGATTTATTTTGTAATAATTAGTTAGTTTTATTTCCATGTAATTTATTTCTAGTCTTTCCTTTTATTTGTAAATTAATTTAGATATAGATGTTAACGGGGGTGTTTTGTAATACTTCGATAGTTGATTTTAAAGATGTAAGGGAAACCCCACTAAGGTTTCCCACATATTCGTCATTATTCTGAAATAGAAAAGTGAGCCGCCACTTTCTCTAACATTCTTCTCTTTCAATATTTAGCACAGAAATTGAGTGTTAATATTCTTTTTGTCTTATTTTTACCGAAATCATTGAATCATGTGCTGATTATTACTGGTAAACACTTACAACAATTGGTATCAGAGCCTGCACGACGGATTTCAACATATTCGGATTCAACATTGTTCGTGTTCTTCGTATTCTTACTACATTTTGATACAAACTTAGTATTCTTATTTTTATATAGTAAAAAATGAAAATGTTTCATGACACGTACACATAACTTTTAAAATGTCGATTCCTTCCCATTTTCCATAATTTATGTATCTACTTTAATTATTATTATTAATTTATTAAGAAAAATATATATAACATATTTTTAATACTTTCGTATATATAATCCATACAATTAAAAATGAAAACATTTTATTAAATCAACATTAAAATATAAGATTACAAGTTTATGAAAGTGACTAAAACCTAAAATTAATTAGATAACATAAGTACTAAAATTGATTTTGAGATTAACGTTAATTTCATCATTCAGAAATACTTTCATATAATAATACTTTTAAATTAAACTTACTGTTTTACTCTAATTTAATTATTTTTGTTACATTAATACGTTTCGGTTATTTAATTTGTATTATAATTTGATTGGAGTTGATATATATCATCGAAGTTTCACGTATTATGGTGTTTTCATCAAAAAATTTTGATCAAAGTTAATATATATCATCAAAATTTCACGTAACCACTTGACATAGATCAAGTGCGACCACAAAAGGTGGGAGGGAATCTCTTTGGTTGAGTCTCGAGTTCGAGTTTTGCCATTGGCGTTTCTCCTTTGGTGGAGGTGTGGGGTTTGGTCATTGTAGCACCCTCCTCGATCCTAGAAGTGTCACGTCAATGCAATACACAGGTGGCAATAACGCAATAACTCTATAACACATATGTCAGAAGGTAATATCGATCACTATTAATTTAAACTTTCACATAATAACCATTAATATATAATCCACTGAGTTACAATATCTCCAAAGGCACAAACACAGTCGATATTAACATAATCACTAACAAAGGCAGATACGTCTTCCACTGACAGCAAGTCTCTGATCAGCAAACCCAACTACCGACCTCTTCCCCGATCCCCTGAACATGGTAGCTCGAATACGTAAGCTCGGAAGCTCGTGAGTACGTGAGGGTTAGACTCTGCACAGAAAACACGTAACACACATACACAATGCACATACACGCAAAGCAATCTCTAACTCGGTCCCTGGCAATCATCATCACAATACAGGTATGAACACATAGCATGAGATCCCAAGCCCTGCACATAGAATCACTGAAGGGGGACCCTTCCCCAGCTAACAACCGCGGCCGCGGTGGTTAGCCAAAACCCTGTAGCACGGGCGCGAACCGGCTACAGGCCCTGCCGTGTATACCCGCCCCAAGGACTGTTAGGGACAGTCAACCCGCGCGATCACTCATCGCGAACACCGTCCGTATGGAACTCATCACGGACCACCAGACTGGATCTCATCTCATGCACATATAACACATATGTGGGAATTAAAATCATACCTGTGCTCGCGTCCCTGTCTCATTCGCAATACACAAAATACACAATATACACATACACGAAGCTAGCTACACAATCATGACTCGGAAAATAATCCCGCGGTTTAGAAAAGAACTCGGGTACTCACCTTACTATTAATCAGCCCGTCTCAATCCCTGAATCCTACGGTCTCTGATCCGTATCGCCCCGTTGTCGACCCCGTCCCTGTAAACATACACAATCTCTACAGTTATTTCTCATTTCAACCGATACACATAACAGATGCATAATAAACCCACGACCGACTCGGATCCAAAAGCAACCCCAACCGAATCCCAAAACCCTGCCTCAAAAACAACCCCAACGAAACCCCGAGGACTCGACCAAAACCCGACCCAAATCTCTCAAACGGAACCCCTAAGCCCACAAGAACCCAGCCCGAAACCCGAAAACCGAAACCGGACCCAGAGCCCCAATCGCGCCCGCACTCCTGCCCCGGACTCGCCCGCGCTCCTGCCACCTGCGTCGCGACCACGACCGCGATCCCTGGGCTGCCATCTTCCTTACTCGATTTCCATGGCTGCCAGAACTTGTTCCATACTCCTAACTCAATTTTTCAGCTCCACAACTCATGAAACTCACAAAATGGTAACCCTTACAACTCATGAAGTCAACCCACGAATCACACAATAATTAACACGAATTTAAACTACAAAATCCATATCCCCTTACCTTAGCAACCTCAAGAACACGAAATGGAAGGAAGATGAAGACCAACTCCGAATTCAGCAACCAATCTCTGTGATTCAGGATGATTTCTTGCTGATATCACACACATACACACGCCTTTTACTTGACAAAGAAAGGAAAAGAAACCTATGCCCCAAACCAAACCCTTATATATTCATTTTTCTCATTTAGCGGGTTCCGACCCAAAAACCCGAACCCGATATCACATTTTCACAATTAAAATCCACTTAACCCATTTAAATCCACGAACCCAAATATATAATTAATCAACTAAAAGTATAACCTGGAGACACGTAACTCATAAACCCGACACGCATAATCCACTACTCGGGATCTCATTAGTCCAACACGATAATAATTATTTAAACATCCACTAAAATATTTACACGCAATTATCTCGAAAATGGGATGTTACAAATCCTCCCCTCTTAAAGAGATTCCGTCCCCGGAATCTATCGCAAGCCATTCGCAAATACACATTTCTATGTCAAATCCCCAAAACATTAACTCATAACTCTCGATATAATTATTAACAACTCTGTTAAATTCACATTTGAACTCTGAATGGCACAATCATCACTAATACACGTCTTCACTTCACAGTTAGACAATCCACTAACAACTCAGTTAAATCCCCTAACTCGCATACCTGCAATTGGTATATCCTCTACTCGCAGAGTCTTCTCGTGGCGTCACCTCATAAGCCACTCGGTCCGCGTATGATCTCAATCCATCGATCTTCGTCCTCTTTCATCGCATTCTCACATGGCTCTATATAGATCACCCCCTAACATAACAGATTCTCAAATCCACTCATGGCAACACATAAGGACATCTCCGTCGAATCACCAGACGCAATATCACAAATATGGATAAACACACACAAAATTTAATCCGCCACCAGCATGATAATCCACTATCACAGGATCAATGCACTAGCATATCACAAACACATTCGCAATAATTACTCATATAACTCACATAACTCAACAGGATTAATCTACTAACATAGCACAATTCTGAACTCGAAAGCCCTGATTACAATAAACCCGAATCTAGCACATTGACACCACATACATACCCCAACAATCCCACACCTCTGCAACTGAATCCCATAATCACAAGCATAACAAGACAATTGCACGCACAGAACACACACAATCTCACAAACACATATCAACGGCCCACCCCATGACTGAACACACATGCAAAGCAAGTTCAGAATTACCTACCCGAAACCATATCAGTAGCATCTCGAGCTTCCTCTGCCGTCGCCTGAAAGACCCGACCCCGCGCCCTAGTATCATGACGACCGGATGATGACGGTTCCGCTCTGGCCCCACTGGAACTCGCACCCCGCACTGCTGGTCCCGGCTCTGGACAGTCTCGCACTCTGTGCCCCGGCCTCCCACAACGGAAGCACAATGGCTCTGGAACAGTACACGTGGCGGCAGCATGCCCCCACTAACCGCATCGATAACACCTAGGCACGCACGACCCACTATGGCGACGGTGGCACCTCGAGCACTCCCGATCGTCAGCTGAACTATCAACTCTACTACTCTGGCCCCACTCACTATACCACGAACTCTGCCGTTGACTTCGACTATCTGATCGCTGGCTCCGTCCCGGTCCACTTGACCTTCGTTCCCTGTCTCTGTCTCTGTCTCGCCTGTCTCTCGAACTCTGACCCAAACGCCGTTCCATGGAATCGTCTCTGGAATGCCTCCGATCTCTCGAGGACCGCTCAGGAGTCCTCGCACGTCGACGCTGAGAAGATGGCTCCTCCCTCTGCTTGGCTATCTCCCGCTCCCTTATGCGGGCCATCTCCAATGCTCTGGCAAATGTAGGTGTCTCGTGCATCCCAACGAATTCAGCTCGTAGTCCATCAATGAACGCATCAGCCTTTCACTGCTCTGTGGCGATGTGCTGGGTGGCAAACTGCAAATACTTATTAAACCGATCCACGTATTGCTGCACTGTCATCTCACCCTGCTGCAAATGTAAAAATCGGCGCTCCATCTCCCGCCTCTCATCTCTTGGAATGTATTGCAGCTCGAACACGGCCCTAAACTGATTCCACGTCATCGCATAAGTCGCAGAAGAAGTCATCGCTGACTCAATAGATTTCCACCACTGGGATGCCCCTCCCCTCTACAGATAAGTTGCATATCCCACCATATCTCTCGGATCCACGTGCGCAACTCGAAAAGCAGCCTCTACCTCACGCTCCCATGCCATAGCCATCCCTGGCTCACCCTCACCTCTGAACTGGGGTGGATCTCCAGTCATAAAGTCCTTAAAGGACCCACGCCTCCGCGAAGTAGACGACGAAGCACCATCCACAGACTCTGTCACTGACGGCTGAACAGCCGGCCCCGGACTCGGACCCAAACCCTGCTGTCTGTAAAACTCTGTCAATACCTCTAGAAGCTCTGACTTTCGGATAAACTCGTCCCCAGCCGGCTTGCCCGCGCCGGATTCCTCGCCATGATCTGCCATAACTAATGGCACAAACCGAAACAATTGAGAATCATAGGTAAATAACCCAGCGTTATACACTAAGCCAGGTTAGTTAATTCCACTAAAATCAATCGCAATGGATCCCCCACGGATCGAAACTAAAATCAATCGCAATGGATCCCCCACGGATCGAAACAAGGTTTAAGTTAAGCATCCACTAATGATACTCAAACTTCAAACCACAAGCTCTGATACCATCATGTAACACCCTCCCCGATCCCAGAAATGCCACGTCAATACAATACACAAGTGGCAATAACGCAATAACTCTATAACACATATGTCAGAAGGTAATACCGATCACTATTAATTTAAACTTTCACATAATAACCATTAATATATAATCCACTGAGTTACAATATCTCCAAAGACACAAACACAGTCGATATTAACATAATCACTAACAAAGGCAGATACGTCTTCCACTGACAACAAGTCTCTGATCAACAAACACAACTACCGACCTCTTCCACGATCTCCTAAACATGGTAGACTCGAATACGTAAGCTCGGAAGCTCGTGAGTACGCGAGGGTAAGACTCTGCACAGAAAACACGTAACACACATACACATAGCACATACACGCAAAGCAATCTCTAACTCGGTCCCTGGCAATCATCATCACAATACAGGTATGAACACATAGCATGAGATCCCAAGCCCTGCACACAGAATCACTAAAGGGGGACCCTTCCCCAGCTAACGACCGCGGCTGCGGTGGTTAGCCAAAACCCTGTAGCACGGACGCGAACCTGCTACAGGCCCTGCCGTGTATACACGCCCCAAGGACTGTTAGGGACAGTCAACCCGCGCGATCACTCATCGCGAACACCGTCCGTATGGAACTCATCACGGACCCCCGGACTGGATCTCATCTCATGCACACATAACACATATGTGGGAATTAAAATCATACCTGTGCTCGCGTCCCTGTCTTATTCGCAATACACAACATACACAATATACACATACACGAAGCTAGCTACACAATCATGACTCGGAAAATAATCCCGCGGTTTAGAAAAGAACTCGGGTACTCACCTTACTATTAATCAGCCCGTCTCAATCCCTGAATCCTACGGTCTCTGATCCGTCTCGCCCCGTTGTCGACCCCGTCCCTGTAAACATACACAATCTCTACAGTTATTTCTCATTTCAACCGATACAACATAACAGATGCACAATAAACCCACGACCGACTTGGATCCAAAAGCAACCCCAACCGAATCCCAAAACCCTGACTCAAAAACAACCCCAACGAAACCCCGAGGACTCGATCAAAACCCGACCCAAATCTCTCAAACGGAACCCCCAAGCCCACAAGAACCCAGCCCGAAACCGAACCCGGACCCAGAGCCCCAATCGCGCCCGCGCTCCTGCCCCGGACTCGCCCGCGCTCCTGCCACCTGTGTCGCGACCACGACCGCGATCCCTGCGGCTGCCATCTTCCTTACTCGATTTCCATGGCTGCCAGAACTTGTTCCATACTCCTAACTCAATTTTTCAGCTCCACAACTCATGAAACTCACAAAAAGGTAACCCTTACAACTCATGAAGTCAACCCACGAATCACACAATAATTAACACGAATTTAAACTACAAAATCCATATCCCCTTACCTTAGCAACCTCAAGAACACGAAATGGAAGGAAGATGAAGAAGACCAACTCCGAATTCAGCAACCAATCTCTGTGATTTAGGATGATTTCTTGCTGATATCACACACATACAACTTATTAATATGTAAAAATTATTTTAATTAAATTCTTGTAATGATTAATAAAAAAACATATCATATAAATAAATAAATAAATAATAATAGTAATAGTAAAATAAAACATATTAGAAAAAAAGACTTTAGTAAATTTGTAACAATAAGAAAAAAACTAAATATCAAATAAATAATAATAAGATAAAAGTAATTAAAAGAATATAGATAAAAAAAGTAATTAGTTAGGGACCAAATGTGAAACAAAGTTTAAAGGGCAAAATGGTCATTTAAAAAAATGATTGGTCAAAGGACTAAAAGCATAACAAAATGACAACCATATATACTGAAATTGTAATTTCGACGTGAAAGGATCATAATCATAATTTATATATAACCACTGGGACAAAAATTGTAACCCTAAAACCTATTTATAAACTTTCCAGGATTTATCATAGTTTATGTCACATATTGAGGTTGTGTTTAACATAACTTTGAATCTATTTAGACTTTGATATTTTTACTCATGACACTACTATGCCTTAATAATTTTTCAAGCTAAAAACGGTAATTTTTTGAGATGTTTAGGTTAGGGAAATAATTCGTTAAAACTCATATGTAAATAATAAATGAGCTGTTAGACCTATCGGTTTGTAAGCAGTATTTGGGGGTTCAAAACTCCGAATTAAATTATGAAAATTCTCAGAGCTTTAGTTAAGACATAGATCTATGTTCTGTAAGAAGAATCACCTCATTTCGTTAAGTTTTGAGCTACTTATGATTTTTTAAAGTTGATGTAATGTTTCTGCCAGAAAAATTTGAATTTTACTAACTTTGTAACAACTTGTTATTCTTGTTATTTATTCAAAAACCATATGCATAAAAGGTCATGAACTCAATTATAGACCTTGTTTTCAATTAATTTATACATAATTTTTGTGTTCATATATTTATAAACACATTTGAATATGCAAACTTTAAAGTAAAACTACTTTGTTCATGAACATGGTTTTGAAGTAACTTGTTGTTAGGCCTTAATTTCGATCATGTGGGATTTATTTTGTAATAATTAGTTAGTTTTATTTCCATGTAATTTATTTCTAGTCTTTCCTTTTATTTGTAAATTAATTTAGATATAGATGTTAACGGGGGTGTTTTGTAATACTTCGATAGTTGATTTTAAAGATGTAAGGGAAACCCCACTAAGGTTTCCCACATATTCGTCATTATTCTGAAATAGAAAAGTGAGCCGCCACTTTCTCTAACATTCTTCTCTTTCAATATTTAGCACAGAAATTGAGTGTTAATATTCTTTTTGTCTTATTTTTACCGAAATCATTGAATCATGTGCTGATTATTACTGGTAAACACTTACAACAATTGGTATCAGAGCCTGCACGACGGATTTCAACATATTCGGATTCAACATTGTTCGTGTTCTTCGTATTCTTACTACATTTTGATACAAACTTAGTATTCTTATTTTTATATAGTAAAAAATGAAAATGTTTCATGACACGTACACATAACTTTTAAAATGTCGATTCCTTCCCATTTTCCATAATTTATGTATCTACTTTAATTATTATTATTAATTTATTAAGAAAAATATATATAACATATTTTTAATACTTTCGTATATATAATCCATACAATTAAAAATGAAAACATTTTATTAAATCAACATTAAAATATAAGATTACAAGTTTATGAAAGTGACTAAAACCTAAAATTAATTAGATAACATAAGTACTAAAATTGATTTTGAGATTAACGTTAATTTCATCATTCAGAAATACTTTCATATAATAATACTTTTAAATTAAACTTACTGTTTTACTCTAATTTAATTATTTTTGTTACATTAATACGTTTCGGTTATTTAATTTGTATTATAATTTGATTGGAGTTGATATATATCATCGAAGTTTCACGTATTATGGTGTTTTCATCAAAAAATTTTGATCAAAGTTAATATATATCATCAAAATTTCACGTAACCACTTGACATAGATCAAGTGCGACCACAAAAGGTGGGAGGGAATCTCTTTGGTTGAGTCTCGAGTTCGAGTTTTGCCATTGGCGTTTCTCCTTTGGTGGAGGTGTGGGGTTTGGTCATTGTAGCACCCTCCTCGATCCTAGAAGTGTCACGTCAATGCAATACACAGGTGGCAATAACGCAATAACTCTATAACACATATGTCAGAAGGTAATATCGATCACTATTAATTTAAACTTTCACATAATAACCATTAATATATAATCCACTGAGTTACAATATCTCCAAAGGCACAAACACAGTCGATATTAACATAATCACTAACAAAGGCAGATACGTCTTCCACTGACAGCAAGTCTCTGATCAGCAAACCCAACTACCGACCTCTTCCCCGATCCCCTGAACATGGTAGCTCGAATACGTAAGCTCGGAAGCTCGTGAGTACGTGAGGGTTAGACTCTGCACAGAAAACACGTAACACACATACACAATGCACATACACGCAAAGCAATCTCTAACTCGGTCCCTGGCAATCATCATCACAATACAGGTATGAACACATAGCATGAGATCCCAAGCCCTGCACATAGAATCACTGAAGGGGGACCCTTCCCCAGCTAACAACCGCGGCCGCGGTGGTTAGCCAAAACCCTGTAGCACGGGCGCGAACCGGCTACAGGCCCTGCCGTGTATACCCGCCCCAAGGACTGTTAGGGACAGTCAACCCGCGCGATCACTCATCGCGAACACCGTCCGTATGGAACTCATCACGGACCACCGGACTGGATCTCATCTCATGCACATATAACACATATGTGGGAATTAAAATCATACCTGTGCTCGCGTCCCTGTCTCATTCGCAATACACAAAATACACAATATACACATACACGAAGCTAGCTACACAATCATGACTCGGAAAATAATCCCGCGGTTTAGAAAAGAACTCGGGTACTCACCTTACTATTAATCAGCCCGTCTCAATCCCTGAATCCTACGGTCTCTGATCCGTATCGCCCCGTTGTCGACCCCGTCCCTGTAAACATACACAATCTCTACAGTTATTTCTCATTTCAACCGATACACATAACAGATGCATAATAAACCCACGACCGACTCGGATCCAAAAGCAACCCCAACCGAATCCCAAAACCCTGCCTCAAAAACAACCCCAACGAAACCCCGAGGACTCGACCAAAACCCGACCCAAATCTCTCAAACGGAACCCCTAAGCCCACAAGAACCCAGCCCGAAACCCGAAAACCGAAACCGGACCCAGAGCCCCAATCGCGCCCGCACTCCTGCCCCGGACTCGCCCGCGCTCCTGCCACCTGCGTCGCGACCACGACCGCGATCCCTGGGCTGCCATCTTCCTTACTCGATTTCCATGGCTGCCAGAACTTGTTCCATACTCCTAACTCAATTTTTCAGCTCCACAACTCATGAAACTCACAAAATGGTAACCCTTACAACTCATGAAGTCAACCCACGAATCACACAATAATTAACACGAATTTAAACTACAAAATCCATATCCCCTTACCTTAGCAACCTCAAGAACACGAAATGGAAGGAAGATGAAGACCAACTCCGAATTCAGCAACCAATCTCTGTGATTCAGGATGATTTCTTGCTGATATCACACACATACACACGCCTTTTACTTGACAAAGAAAGGAAAAGAAACCTATGCCCCAAACCAAACCCTTATATATTCATTTTTCTCATTTAGCGGGTTCCGACCCAAAAACCCGAACCCGATATCACATTTTCACAATTAAAATCCACTTAACCCATTTAAATCCACGAACCCAAATATATAATTAATCAACTAAAAGTATAACCTGGAGACACGTAACTCATAAACCCGACACGCATAATCCACTACTCGGGATCTCATTAGTCCAACACGATAATAATTATTTAAACATCCACTAAAATATTTACACGCAATTATCTCGAAAATGGGATGTTACAAATCCTCCCCTCTTAAAGAGATTCCGTCCCCGGAATCTATCGCAAGCCATTCGCAAATACACATTTCTATGTCAAATCCCCAAAACATTAACTCATAACTCTCGATATAATTATTAACAACTCTGTTAAATTCACATTTGAACTCTGAATGGCACAATCATCACTAATACACGTCTTCACTTCACAGTTAGACAATCCACTAACAACTCAGTTAAATCCCCTAACTCGCATACCTGCAATTGGTATATCCTCTACTCGCAGAGTCTTCTCGTGGCGTCACCTCATAAGCCACTCGGTCCGCGTATGATCTCAATCCATCGATCTTCGTCCTCTTTCATCGCATTCTCACATGGCTCTATATAGATCACCCCCTAACATAACAGATTCTCAAATCCACTCATGGCAACACATAAGGACATCTCCGTCGAATCACCAGACGCAATATCACAAATATGGATAAACACACACAAAATTTAATCCGCCACCAGCATGATAATCCACTATCACAGGATCAATGCACTAGCATATCACAAACACATTCGCAATAATTACTCATATAACTCACATAACTCAACAGGATTAATCTACTAACATAGCACAATTCTGAACTCGAAAGCCCTGATTACAATAAACCCGAATCTAGCACATTGACACCACATACATACCCCAACAATCCCACACCTCTGCAACTGAATCCCATAATCACAAGCATAACAAGACAATTGCACGCACAGAACACACACAATCTCACAAACACATATCAACGGCCCACCCCATGACTGAACACACATGCAAAGCAAGTTCAGAATTACCTACCCGAAACCATATCAGTAGCATCTCGAGCTTCCTCTGCCGTCGCCTGAAAGACCCGACCCCGCGCCCTAGTATCATGACGACCGGATGATGACGGTTCCGCTCTGGCCCCACTGGAACTCGCACCCCGCACTGCTGGTCCCGGCTCTGGACAGTCTCGCACTCTGTGCCCCGGCCTCCCACAACGGAAGCACAATGGCTCTGGAACAGTACACGTGGCGGCAGCATGCCCCCACTAACCGCATCGATAACACCTAGGCACGCACGACCCACTATGGCGACGGTGGCACCTCGAGCACTCCCGATCGTCAGCTGAACTATCAACTCTACTACTCTGGCCCCACTCACTATACCACGAACTCTGCCGTTGACTTCGACTATCTGATCGCTGGCTCCGTCCCGGTCCACTTGACCTTCGTTCCCTGTCTCTGTCTCTGTCTCGCCTGTCTCTCGAACTCTGACCCAAACGCCGTTCCATGGAATCGTCTCTGGAATGCCTCCGATCTCTCGAGGACCGCTCAGGAGTCCTCGCACGTCGACGCTGAGAAGATGGCTCCTCCCTCTGCTTGGCTATCTCCCGCTCCCTTATGCGGGCCATCTCCAATGCTCTGGCAAATGTAGGTGTCTCGTGCATCCCAACGAATTCAGCTCGTAGTCCATCAATGAACGCATCAGCCTTTCACTGCTCTGTGGCGATGTGCTGGGTGGCAAACTGCAAATACTTATTAAACCGATCCACGTATTGCTGCACTGTCATCTCACCCTGCTGCAAATGTAAAAATCGGCGCTCCATCTCCCGCCTCTCATCTCTTGGAATGTATTGCAGCTCGAACACGGCCCTAAACTGATTCCACGTCATCGCATAAGTCGCAGAAGAAGTCATCGCTGACTCAATAGATTTCCACCACTGGGATGCCCCTCCCCTCTACAGATAAGTTGCATATCCCACCATATCTCTCGGATCCACGTGCGCAACTCGAAAAGCAGCCTCTACCTCACGCTCCCATGCCATAGCCATCCCTGGCTCACCCTCACCTCTGAACTGGGGTGGATCTCCAGTCATAAAGTCCTTAAAGGACCCACGCCTCCGCGAAGTAGACGACGAAGCACCATCCACAGACTCTGTCACTGACGGCTGAACAGCCGGCCCCGGACTCGGACCCAAACCCTGCTGTCTGTAAAACTCTGTCAATACCTCTAGAAGCTCTGACTTTCGGATAAACTCGTCCCCAGCCGGCTTGCCCGCGCCGGATTCCTCGCCATGATCTGCCATAACTAATGGCACAAACCGAAACAATTGAGAATCATAGGTAAATAACCCAGCGTTATACACTAAGCCAGGTTAGTTAATTCCACTAAAATCAATCGCAATGGATCCCCCACGGATCGAAACTAAAATCAATCGCAATGGATCCCCCACGGATCGAAACAAGGTTTAAGTTAAGCATCCACTAATGATACTCAAACTTCAAACCACAAGCTCTGATACCATCATGTAACACCCTCCCCGATCCCAGAAATGCCACGTCAATACAATACACAAGTGGCAATAACGCAATAACTCTATAACACATATGTCAGAAGGTAATACCGATCACTATTAATTTAAACTTTCACATAATAACCATTAATATATAATCCACTGAGTTACAATATCTCCAAAGACACAAACACAGTCGATATTAACATAATCACTAACAAAGGCAGATACGTCTTCCACTGACAACAAGTCTCTGATCAACAAACACAACTACCGACCTCTTCCACGATCTCCTAAACATGGTAGACTCGAATACGTAAGCTCGGAAGCTCGTGAGTACGCGAGGGTAAGACTCTGCACAGAAAACACGTAACACACATACACATAGCACATACACGCAAAGCAATCTCTAACTCGGTCCCTGGCAATCATCATCACAATACAGGTATGAACACATAGCATGAGATCCCAAGCCCTGCACACAGAATCACTAAAGGGGGACCCTTCCCCAGCTAACGACCGCGGCTGCGGTGGTTAGCCAAAACCCTGTAGCACGGACGCGAACCTGCTACAGGCCCTGCCGTGTATACACGCCCCAAGGACTGTTAGGGACAGTCAACCCGCGCGATCACTCATCGCGAACACCGTCCGTATGGAACTCATCACGGACCCCCGGACTGGATCTCATCTCATGCACACATAACACATATGTGGGAATTAAAATCATACCTGTGCTCGCGTCCCTGTCTTATTCGCAATACACAACATACACAATATACACATACACGAAGCTAGCTACACAATCATGACTCGGAAAATAATCCCGCGGTTTAGAAAAGAACTCGGGTACTCACCTTACTATTAATCAGCCCGTCTCAATCCCTGAATCCTACGGTCTCTGATCCGTCTCGCCCCGTTGTCGACCCCGTCCCTGTAAACATACACAATCTCTACAGTTATTTCTCATTTCAACCGATACAACATAACAGATGCACAATAAACCCACGACCGACTTGGATCCAAAAGCAACCCCAACCGAATCCCAAAACCCTGACTCAAAAACAACCCCAACGAAACCCCGAGGACTCGATCAAAACCCGACCCAAATCTCTCAAACGGAACCCCCAAGCCCACAAGAACCCAGCCCGAAACCGAACCCGGACCCAGAGCCCCAATCGCGCCCGCGCTCCTGCCCCGGACTCGCCCGCGCTCCTGCCACCTGTGTCGCGACCACGACCGCGATCCCTGCGGCTGCCATCTTCCTTACTCGATTTCCATGGCTGCCAGAACTTGTTCCATACTCCTAACTCAATTTTTCAGCTCCACAACTCATGAAACTCACAAAAAGGTAACCCTTACAACTCATGAAGTCAACCCACGAATCACACAATAATTAACACGAATTTAAACTACAAAATCCATATCCCCTTACCTTAGCAACCTCAAGAACACGAAATGGAAGGAAGATGAAGAAGACCAACTCCGAATTCAGCAACCAATCTCTGTGATTTAGGATGATTTCTTGCTGATATCACACACATACACACGCCTTTTACTTGACAAAGAAAGGAAAAGAAACCTATGCCCCAAACCAAACCCTTATATATTCATTTTTCTCATTTAGCGGGTTCCGACCCAAAAACCCGACCCCGATATCACATTTTCACAATTAAAATCCACTTAACCCATTTAAATCAACGAACCCAAATATATAATTAATCAACTAAAATTATAACCCGGAGACACGTAACTCATAAACCCGACACGCATAATCCCCTACTCGGGATCTCATTGGTCCAACACGATAATAATTATTTAAACATACACTAAAATAATTACACGCAATTATCTCGAAAATGGGATGCTACCGTCCTCATCCTTATTGAAATGTAAAAAATATAGAATTCATTAGTTTTTAATCCAAACAAAATTTTTGAGTAATGGCTTAATGTTAAAAAAATAAAATTTTGGGTAAATTTATTTTCATCTTTGTGGTTAAATATAAATTATAATTATGGTCATTTTCTAGTCGAAATTACAATTTCTGTATATATATAATTGTCGTTTTATTATGCTTTTACGCTCTGTTCTCGTATTAGAAGAGAAGAGAAGAGAAAGAAAGATGGAGGAAAGAAACATGAAAGAAAGAAAGAGAAAGAGAAAATAATATTTGCATTTGTGTTCTTGAATCTGGAGGAAAGAAATACGAATTAAAGAAAATTTATGTTCTTGAAAGGGAGGAAAGAAAATAAAACCTTTTGTTTGCTTTGTAATTTACATAGACAACACTTTACTAATCTTTCTTTCCTTCACTTTCTTCCCATATTTGGAAGGAAACATTTGGAAAGAAAACCATTGAAACTTTCTTTCCTCTTCTCTTGCTTTCCTTCCTTAAAAATGATAAAAGAACACAACTTTTTTTTATTTTCTCCCACTTTCTTCTGCTTTCTTTTCCTTTCTTCCGTTTAAATTGGTTCGAGAACAGAGGGTTAGTACTTTGACTGGTCATTTTTTAAAAAAATGACCATTTTGTTTTTTATCTTTGTTTCAGTTATGGTATCTGACTAATTATTTTTATTTTTATTGATTTATTTGCCTTTTCAGAAACTTTTGCCTCGAGGTCTCTGAGTTGTTGAAATATCTGCTTTCTCTCTCCTTTTTTTCCCTGCTTTCTGATGGACTCTACGAGGAGGATTCCAATCTCAACCTCCATTCCATTTTCTCCACAATTATTGAACTAGTTTATGCAGTAAAAGCCATATCCTTTATCAATATTCAATCAGAGTTCTGTTCACAATTTTGGATTCAAGAATGAATGGTGGTATATCATCTCTTGATTCGGATCAATCTGAGTTCGTTGAAGTAGATCCAACAGGGAGATATGGAAGGGTAAAAATCCCAAATCCCAACTCTTTTTCATTTTTATTTTTATATTTGTTCTTGATGACTTCAAGACAATCTGATTTCAGTATAATGAGATTTTGGGAAAAGGAGCTTCAAAAACAGTGTAAGAATTCAACAACTTCTTTCATTTTGATTGATGGGGTATTTGATTTTCATCAAATTTTGATGGGTTAATGCAAAAATGACAACCTACTTTGTTTAAATTCATGACGAGATTTAAAGTAGGTTGCTATTTCTTGCAATCAACCCAATTTTGATTGAAGTTTGATTTTTGGAAATGGAATATTGAAGTTATAGGGCTTTTGATGAGTATGAAGGGATTGAAGTTGCTTGGAATCAAGTGAAATTGTATGATTTTCTACAAAGTCCTGAAGATCTTGAGAGGTTGTATTGTGAAATTCATCTTCTCAAGACTTTGAAACACAATAATATCATGAAATTCTACACATCTTGGGTTGATACTGCCAACAGAAATATGAATTTTGTTACTGAAATGTTCACTTCTGGTACTCTTAGACAGTAAGTTCTTCCCTGATCTTGCTGGAGTGTTTATTGAATTATTGATCTTTATTTTTGGGTTTAATTGTGAGAAATAGCAACCTATTTTGTTAAAGATCAAGATTATAGCAACCTATACTTTGAATTTATCAATTATAGCAATCTACTTTCTAATTTTTCAATGTTATAGCAACTAGTCTGTTACCTACATGACATGTCAACTTTTAATGACATGAATATAATTTGACAATGCATTTACTAGCGATTCCAGCCTAGAGGAATACAAGCAATTTCATCGGGTTGACATAGATAGCTTTCTTAAATTATGTTTCTCATCATTCAAAAATTAACATATCATATAGATAATTGATTGGTTGCTATTGTATTAAAAACTTCAAAGGTAGATCTTTATAATTGATAGAATTTTAAGCAGTTTGCTGTAATTGTGAAAAATTAGAAAGTAGATCATTATAATTGGTAAAATTTGAATTAGGTTGCTAACTTGCTATAATCGGTAACTTTAACAAAGTAGGTTGCTATTTCTTGTAATAAACCCTTATTTTTAGGGTTTTTTCATGATGTAATTCTGAATTGATTTGGTTTATTTATCAGGTATAGGCAGAAACACAGGAGGGTTAATATTAGAGCAATCAAGCATTGGTGTAGGCAGATCTTGAAAGGCTTGCTTTACCTTCATAGCCATGATCCTCCTGTCATCCATAGAGATCTTAAATGCGACAATATCTTTGTTAATGGAAATCAAGGAGAAGTTAAGATTGGTGATTTAGGGCTAGCAGCGATTCTCCGTAAATCTCATGCTGCTCGTTGTGTTGGTAGGTTCCCCCCTTTCTTGATCATTTGATTTCAGAATGGAAGTATATGTCTTAATTGAAGGTTTTAAAAATGTTCGGAATAGGGAAAATTGCTATTAAAGGTAAGATACTTTCCATGCCTTTCAAAAAAAGAAAAAAAAAACAATATATGTGTCATAAAAAGACACAAACTTTCAAGAAGTATTCGTTGAGGGTAATATTTTGAAACTATGTTACCTTTTTTTATAGCGTCAAGTCATCGTATAATGAATGATTTTTTAAAGTTTGTACCTTTTTTTGGTGAAAAGATGTTACCTTTTCTTGTAATTTATCTTTTCGAGATAGTTGTCATAATTATATCTGTGCGAAGCTTTAGATTCGTAATGATTCACTTTGTGTTATCTGCAAATGCATTTAATTAATTTATTGTCGGCCGGTAATTAAATGTTTTGTGATGGTAATACCTTATTGATCAACAGTGAAAATTACTCTTTTTTGCGTGTTTTGTTATTGTGTTTTGTTCACATTTAGGAACACCGGAGTTCATGGCTCCTGAGGTTTATGCTGAGGAATACAATGAGTTGGTCGATATTTATGCATTTGGCATGTGCATCTTGGAGATGGTCACGTTTGAATATCCATACAGTGAATGCACCCATCCTGCTCAGATCTACAAGAAAGTTATTTCGGTATGAATGAGCTCATTAACTTGAAACATTTATAATGATTAATTGCACCAAAATGAACATATTTTTTATCTGTTTCCATTGGTGAGTGCCAACAAGGGAGGCGGTTGACGAAAATAGAAATTGGACTTGTGGTCAATTATTTCCTCATTTGTAGTTGGGTCTCATATTGTTTATAAACTTATAACATTGACCCTTATATCTTTGTTTTGCATATATGATCCCCATGATAAAAAGGGATAATTGCAAAAAGGGTAACGTGTTTAGATATGATTTCAATTTAATTTAAGTGTTTATTATGAAAAAACCAGCATGTTTTCACGTTTTTTGCGTTTTCGTCGCTTCATGTTATTTTAAGTCCTCAAGTTAATTTCTTCTTTTTGGTTTAGTGAAAACTGGACATTAGACCCCGGTTATAATTAGTGAACCGGGTTTTAAAAAACTGAAAAACCGGGTTCTATTGTCCAAATTTCACTAAACAAAAAACAAAAAATTAACTTAAGTACTTTTATGGAAAAAAATAACATGAAGGGACGAAAACGCAAAAAACATGAAAACATGTTGGCTTTTTTAAATAATAATCCTAATTTAACGAACCAAATTTTCCCATTATCAAAAGATCAACATACTTTAGAATTCTGACGACATGGATAATTTCTTATTTTTAGTGACTGTTTGACACTCTTTTTATTATATTGTAAAATTTTGTTACCTTTTTATGGGGGAGAATTTAGTTCATTACCTGAATAAGAACTTCAGCCTATAAGTACGTTACCTTTTTATGCAATCATCCCTGATAAAAGTTCATTGAAGATAGATTGTATCTATTAGATGTAGTTAAGCCTTTCTAAAATTCTAAATCAACATTGAAGATATGATGATTCACTTTATCTTTCTATCTCAAATAGGGGAAAAAGCCGGATGCTTTATACAAAGTTAAGGATCCCGAAGTGCGACAATTCGTAGAGAAATGTCTTGTTACGGTTTCCCTTAGGCTTCCTGCAAAAGAGCTACTTAAAGACCCCTTTCTCCAAACCGACGATTACGGTTACGATTTGAGCGCAATTGATTATTGGAGAGAGTTTGATGGAATATCTCACATGAATCGTCATCGTCTTACAAATGGTACTCCATCCAATGACTACTCAAACTATCTTGGTTATGAAACAGAAGAAAATGAAATGAAACTCTTTACAAACCACGAAGATGACCATCTTCATGATGTTGATATTTCTATCAAGGGAAGGAGAGGAGAAGATGATGGTATTTTCCTAAGACTACGAATTGCAGATAGGGAAGGTAAATGCCTTTACTAAGTTGTATACAAACCATCTGTTACTTTAATGATCAGACTTATAATTTTTCATTTGTCTCTTTTGTCATTATACGTTTTGATGGGTATCGATTAAGTCATTGTACTTTCAAAACTCGTCTAAGTTTGATAATTATCATAAATATAAAGTGTTACTAAGACCTTGTTTGTTTACCTCTTAATGATTCCATTAACATTCCATTAAGAGGTCAATTTACCTTTAAATGACTTCAATAAGAAGTAAACAAACAACCACTAAAAGTGTATATTTGTTGCTAAAAAGTATCACTAACAGTTTAAAGTGATGGTAAAAGTGTTACAGAGAATCCATAATAACCAAATTGGGACGATTTTGAAAGTATATCAACGTCATTGGTACGGAAAAGTACAATGACCTAAATGAGACAAATGAAAATTAGGTTGCTATTTAACGATACAAACCCTTAATGATCAAAGTAATATTTTGTTATAAGCTGTTATTGCTCTTTATTTCTAACTGCTGACCAAAACATTGCAGGCCGTGTTCGAAATATTTACTTCCCGTTTGACGTCGAATCTGACACAGCATTTAGTGTTGCAAATGAAATGGTTTACGAGTTGGATATCACCAATCAAGATGTCCATAAGATAGCCGATATGATCGATGGTGAAATTTCTTGCTTGGTGCCATATTGGAAAAAGGGTTTAGGCCTATCAGACGAAAATGCTCACTATGAAAACAACGGTTATTGTGAAGGTTGTGTGTCAAACGGTTCCCGAATTAACTACTTATCCACTAGAAGTAGTTCGGCAAAGAACTTACTTCACTGTTCGAGACACCATTGTGGTGCGATTCATGGTCGGTTTGAAGAAATAACTTATCAATTTGACGGTTCTGAGCAGTGTGTTACAGAAGGTGCACCAGTTGTCTCGAGCCAATCTGACGGGTTACAGTATTCGGATATATGGGCACAACATGAGGCACCTGAAGTAGGCACCAGCGAATATCAGTCATGTACTGAAGATGAACCGGTAGAAAGAGAAGCCATGAAGTTAGGGGTATTGGAGGAAACTGAAACTGATACTGATCTTGCAGATGATTACGAAAATGAGATTAGACAAGAATTGAGGTGGCTGAAAGCTAAGTATCAAATGGAGCTAAGGGAGCTTAAAGATAAACAACTAGGACTGGAATCTAAAATCGATTCAACTCTGAACGTAAATACGGTTGACAAAGAACATATGAAACACAAATCATTATCATCACTAGTGAGAGAAAAAGACGAAGACGAGTTACTAAAATCATTTGCTTCAGGAACACATTTCGTATCTTTTTCTCTATACGATGATGAAAATATAGAGGCGTGCGAAAACACATGTTTTGATGGAAGTTGTGGGGCTTTTAGCAAGACGAAGAGTCTCTGCACAGCAGAATTGCTTCCTCAATCTCTGCATCGGGCAACTTCCCTGCCCGTTGATGCCATAGATGCTTGAGACAAAAAGTATATGTGATTCTTTTATCGCACCCGACCAACAATAAGGTGATGAAATATTGTTTTTACTTGTGATATTTTTGTACAGCCCTCAGCTCAAGGTGGAAAATACCATCTGTTTTGAGATCAATGTTGTGAGTGTACATTGCCAATATCATACTTATACATGTGGGGTTTTACCAAAACCATCAACACTTGGTTTATATTTGGTAAATGTATAATTATTTCATTACTTTCTATTGGAGGAATTGTCGAAGGAAACTTTTCTCTCTTGTCTTGATCATTCAGTTTTTAAGCATCTCCTTTATGATTCTAATGCCCTGTTTAACTTGCAAAACAAAATTTAAAGAATTTAGAATTATTGGTATGCATGATGGTTTAAGATCTGATAATGATATTGGAAATAACAACTTTTTTCAAGCATACAGTTGGATGTCATTTAAAATTTCAAATTCATTATTTTGATGATCTAAAGTTTTACCCACACTAATATGTAAATATTAGTATGTTTGATGGGTCTGGATACATATATTTAGGGCCAAGTAAAAATGTGTTTGATGAAATGTTGAAATTTAAGCTCCATTGAATTGCAATTTCTTCAAGCATTCACCTTCGTGTAATTTAAACAAAATTTTTATTTTTATTATCAGAGTAAATTACAAAAATGGTCCTTGTGGGTTGGTCAAAATTATAGATATGGTTCTTGGTTTTTAAAAATTACATAAATGATCCGTCAAAACACAATTTACATGCAAAAATGATCTTTCTTTCTTTTAACTTTTTCAAAATGACGATTTTGCGTGTAAAAGGGCCTACCGCCTATATACTACCACCCTCAATCGACATGTCCGGAAGGGACGCTTTAATTTCTCAATAACAATTTTGGTCCCTCAATTATATAATGTATTTTCAGTTTGATCGTTTTCATAAGTTTTTAGTTTCTGTTTAAAGTTTTAATGTTAGTTTAATAAAGGGTTATATGTCAAAAATAACAACTTTTTGTAGTTTTACCGTTTATAGCCACATTATTTAATTTTTGTCATTAATTGTTAGAATCAATTTTAATTGATGAATATAATAAGTCTAGGGTCTGTTTTGTAATTATCTCATAGATAGTTATTTTTGTATAAATAGAAATATTCTCTTTGTAAATGGGACGGAATCTGACTTTTGTAATTGCACGAAATTTCATAGAAGATTAGGGCTACAGTTGTTCGTATTCATTCATCTCTCTGTAATTACCTTTTTGGTGCAATTAATCATTCGGTTAGTGTTTCTGGTATTCATAATTGTTTGTATTGATTATTGTGGTTGATTAATCTGAATTCACAATTGGTATCAGAGCACAGAAATGCATTAAATTGATTGTTTTTGGAAATTTGTTTTTCACTGTTTCATCGAACATTTTGAAAATTTGAAAACCCTTAGGGTTTTTGATTCTGTATGAGATTGATTGTATAAATTGGATTGAAGATCAAGGTTTGAAAAACAAACAGATTGAATTTAATTCGTTCTGTAATTCAAAACACATAAAAAGATTCGTTGATTTTTTCAGATTTTTTGAAAAACGGTTGTTCTTGACTGTTCTTGAGAAAAACAGGGTGTTTTATCTGAAAATAACCAAAGTGCTTTCATAAAAAGTGTTTGTTAGTGAAAAACACATCTTCGGTTTCAATTTGGGATCATTTTATGCAATTTTAGTGAAAATATTGAAATCTAGACTTTAATTTTTTCAAAAATCATAAACTCGAATTTAGCTGAAATTCATGTGTTAATCGAGTTGAATGATTCTTTAATCGAGTTAAAAAGAAGTTCCAATCGAGTTGGAAAGTTAGTTTAATCGGTTTTAAGCAGTTTCAATCGAGTTGAACTTGGCATCAATCGAGTTGAACTTGGTTTCCATCGAGTTGAACTTTGTTTCAATCAAGTTGAACTTTGTTTCAATCGTGTTGGGCATAACTCCATTCGAGTTGGAAGGAAGTTTTAATCGAGTTGATAATCACAATCATTCGAGTTGAAATTGGTTCATATCAAGTTGGGTTGAACATTAATTCGAGTTTGTTTAACCATAAGTTGATTTTCAAAACTCATTCGAACTTGATTGAAGCATCATTCGAGTTTGATTAAACAACAATCAAGTGAAATTCAATTTAATTCGAGTTTTAAACTCAATTAATTCGAGTTTAATCAATCATAAGTCAAGTTCACTCGAGTTTATTGACATTTAATTCGAGACAGTTAACTCTTCATTCGACTTTTATTGAAGTGTCATTCGAGTTTCATCAACTCATCATTCGAGTTTCATTACTAATTAGTTGATTGATTCTTTCAGTATTCGAGTTTCATTCTCTTCAATTCGAGTTGATTCAATTCATTGATCGAGTTTTACCACTCTTTGTTTGAGTTTGATCCCATTCATATCGAGTTTCACTCCATTTTCATTCGAGTTTGATCAACTTATCAACAAGTTTGATCAATTTTTCAATTTCAATCAATATCCATCTAAAAGATCTTGGAAGATTCATTTTAATCAGTCAAAATGTCAAATAATGTACTAGCCATGGGGTCGGAAACCAAACCTCCAATCTATACAGAGGTGAATACGTTCAATGGAGGGAAAGATTCCTAGAATTCATCAGTTTCCATGACCTGTCTGAAGAAATGATGAAATCTCTAAATGAGGGACCAGCTGTTTTCCTTGAAACCATACCCGCTGTACCAACCGGCAACCCTCCTATCCCAGAAAGAACAGTAGAGGTCACAAACCTTACTAAAGCACAAAAACGAAGAAAACTGGGAGACAAGACTGCCAAAAAGCTCTTGCTGATATCAATACCCAATGATAAATATACATGTCTAACCAATACAAAACACCAAATCCATCTAGGATGAAGTATGTAAATTGATGCGAGGTTCAGACAGAGCAGCAACAAACAGAGCACGAAATAGTTTGATGACAATTAAAAACTTCAGAGCGAGAGAAGGAGAATTGATGGAAAGTACTTATATGAGGTTCGTCAATTTGGTTAGTGAGATGAAGAGGAATGGGGTGACAAAATCAAATTTGGATATAAATGTCAGTTTCCTGAACGTGCTGAGTCCGGAGTGGGATAAGTATTCAATGATAATTCAGCAAACAAAAGAGATTGACGACATGGACTTTCATATGGTTTTTGAAAACCTTAACAACTACCAAGAAGTTGTGTTAAGGAAAATGTCAGGAAAGAAACAGGCTGAAAAGACAACCGTTGATCCTGTAGCTCTTTTGGCTGACAAGAAGTATAAATACAAGCTAAAGAATGAAAAATTGGTTGTGTTGAGCAGTAGTTCATCAGATTCAGATTCAACTGATTCCTCAACTGATTCTGAGATTGAAGAGATGAAGAAACAGATGGCCTTGCTGATGAAGGCATTTCAGAAGAAGTTCTACCGCAAACCGACCAACAATAAGATGAGGTATAAGACAGGCTCACAAAAGTATGAGAAGAAAGACAGATATGATAAATCGGGAGAGAGCAGGGCAAGAAGTGTAACAACCCAACTTTTAACTAATTCTAAATATCTGATCATCGAACCAATAATGTAATTTTATTACATTATTTGAATTATAATTTAATTAAGTTTTTGAAATATTTAATTAAATTATATAAATATTTAAATTATGAATTATGATTTAATAAATTATTAAGATAATTAAATACAAGATATATAATATACGAAAGTAATAGTGGGTTAAGTAGCAAACATAACTAGTTGAAGTATATAAACGGAATTTAGGTCATAAAATCTGATTTTACTCTCTCTCTCCAACTTCCTCTCTCTCTAGAATTTTCTCTCTCTACTCTCTCTCTAAGATTTCTTCCAAACCGACCGTCGGATTATCAAGATTTATACGTCATCGGAAAGATCTCGAAGAATACTACAAGATTATACAGTTGCATGTTCGATTACGTACGAATTCAAGGTAAGAATTTACGTTTAAAGTTTCTTATTTTCGGTTTTAAAAGTTAGAAATTCGAATTTAGCATTTATATGAGATTAAAGTTAGTTTAAACTTGATTTTAACAAGAATATGTATAATATAATTGAACCTAGCCTTAATACTTAACATATTTTGTGATTTTAGACCTAAAACGCATGTTTCAATAATGTAAATGATGAACAAACTCGAAATACCAAGAACAAACTCGATTTTTAAACCTTAAAGTCGAAATTGACTTTAAATTCGAAAAGGGATTCGAACTTGAACATAAACTCGAGATGTGGCCTTCGAATTTAATCATAGAATCGAATTTGAGTTTGATCTTGGGCATTAAAGTCGAATAGTGGTCTAATTTAGTTAGGTATTTTGAATATAGACATCAAAATCGAATGATGGGTTTGAATTTAATATAAAATTCGAATTTATGTCCTAAAGCTTCGAGTTTAGTTATAAATTCGAAATGGAATTCGAATTTGTCCATAAATGGTTCGAATTTGGCTATAGGATTCGAATTTAATGCATAAAGTTGAAACCCACTTCTTAAAATTAGAATGTTATGAATAAAACCCATAAACAACACATAAAATAACAAAATAATTAGCTTAATGATTATATATATATATATATATATATATATATATATATATATATATATATATATATATATATATATATATATATATATATATATATATATATATATACACACACAAGATCTATTGAGATTATTATTTACAAAGAAAACAAATGAAAGAAAGATTCTAATGAAATTAATGAACATATGATCAAGATATAAGATTTTGAGATTAAAAGATCAACGAGCGAAAATTGAGCTTATTAATTGAATGAACACTGAATATATATTATTCAGATGATATAAAGGCTAATAAATATCAGAAATGATATTAATAACAGATTGAGCAACGAGCAAAATGGCGAGCATCTGAAAGTCTGATATAAGTCAGATAGTGGTTCTAATCCACTACAGATTGTGAGCAACAGAGCCAGAGCCAGAAAGTGCAAATAACCAGTGAACTGTGAGTTGTAGATTTCACTTTAACTGCATATTATGTGAATTGAGACTTTTGTTGCTTTATTCTGATTTATTTGGCATTCTGATGTTGAGCTTATTGATATATTGTCATAGTATATTTACTATGATTTGTTGAGCTGAGTATTTCTTCTTCTAGATTCGATTCTTTGACGAGTCATTTGATTGTTAAGCTTAACACCATCACTATTGCTCAGTGTTGGGTTAATGTTAGGCTTATGATGTGCAGATTTACGTGATGAAAGCACAGAGGGTAGCTAGAGCTGAGCATTCCGATGATATCCATATAGAGCTTTTACTGGTAGCTAGCCCAGTACGTGGCCGATCCCCACTAATGATGCGTGTGTATGGATTTATCATCATCCGAGCATTCCTTATGAATTTGTCTAAAAGTCTCAAGAGCAACAACAGTTTTATAACTGGGAGCTGAGCAAAGTCGCGCATCAAAAGAGCATTAATTGGCCAATGACCCTTCGAGATTGAGCTGTGCATGAGCCTAGTGCAGTGCATATAGAGCTGAGCCGTGCATGAGCCGAGTGTAGTGCATGTGCTTCTGCGTTCATAATTGCATGTTAAATGTGAAATTCTACATTCTCACTAAGCAAATAAGCTTACCCTGTTGTTGCATTATTTTTCAGGTAAAGGCAAAGGATTGGCTGGACCTAGTTCATAGGTCAGGACTTTGAAAGAGCTTGAAGTGCATTTAGAACCTGTTCCAATACCTTGGTACTTGATTAAAGATAGACCTTTGGGGTTTGGGCTAGTTTATATTATGATTTGATGTTTTAGTCTAGAAGTTTGTGCCTTATACTTAAAATTTGTCTCTGATTGTAATGAACTTTTATTCCGCAACTGTTAATTTTATCTTAGTTTCATGATTGATATTGCGTTGCTACTGGGCCTTGACTTGAGACCTTTGAGAAATCTTGGGTCTCACAAGAAGGCTGAGAAATATGAGAAAACTGATAAGCCTGCCAAGAAGGATACATTGCAAAAATGCTATAACTGTGGCAAACCATGCCATTTTGCCAGAGAATGCGGATTGCCTGTAGTTAAGAATTCATAATATTACACTCCCAAGGCAATGCTGGCAAAGGAAAAAAAAGCCGGTAAGGCTTTGATGACTGAAGATGACCATTGGCTCCAACTATCCAAAGATGAAGATATTCTAGATGAAGATGCACATATCTGTCTGAAATCTGAAGTATTCAATGATTCTGAACTTAGTGAGACTGCTATGATTGCTGAAGATAAGGTTTGGGTAGGTCTGACAGATGAGGAAACTGAAGAGCAAAAGGAGTCTGAAGATGATAATGAACTGACAGAAGAGATGACACTGTTGGCAACAGGAGATGCGGGATGCAGTAAGGAAAAAGGAAGATGATGAATCAGATACAGGATGCCTCAGAAAGTTCAGAGACACTAGAGTTACAATCTAATTCAGATTCTGATGATGATAACTCCTGTATGCTTGAACAGAAACTGACTCAAATGGCTTATATGTAAAAAAGATTTGAAAAATCCTTAAAAGCCGAAAAGAAAAATGTAATTCATTGGAAAACAAATTGAGTCAAGAACATGCTTTAGTGCTAGAGTTTTCCAAGGATAAGACATTAGCAGTAAGAGCTGTATCAGATTTACAAGATAAATCCAATGAACTTCAAAGTGAAATTCAGAAACTGAACAACAATATATCTGACCTAAAACAAAAACTGAATTTAGCTGAATTAGAATCATCAAGTTATTCTATGAAATATCATTCTATATTTGATGAAAGAACAAAGCTTTATGAGAAAATTAAATTTTTGGAAGATGATTTTATTAAACAAGATCAAACAAATCAAACTATATATTTGAATCAACCTAAAGATATTGAATTATATGATTCAAAATCAGGTTTAGGTTGGACAAATCCTAAATATCTGACAAAAGCAATTTCAAGTTCAACAACTATATATGATGTCAGATATATGAATTTAGGATTACAAATGGTTTTTATGAAAGTTTCGGATGAAGTAGAATCAGGTGAAGAATTAAAAAGGTTGAGAACTAATAAAATGCAGAATACTGTAGATTATAGCAGATTAAATGATACTTATAAACATTCTTGCATTTCAGAGGAGTATATTCAGACTTATTCTGAAAAGGATTTATCTGAAAATACTTCTTACTCTCAAAAGCCATATATACCAAATTCAGTTCTTGAAAATATGAATTCTGATCTTGAATTGAGAATTAAAAATTTTGAGATTGAAATTGAACAACTTCAGGATGAAATAAAAACTTTGAAATTAAAATTGCAAAATCAGACTGAAAACAAATCTCAACCAGATTAGAAACATTTAATTAAACCTGATTCTATTAATTTTTGAACAAAAATTTGATTTGTACATGAGCTCTGACTTCAACTCATTGGAGGAGATGTTTGTCAAAATAGATGAATGTGTTAAACCTTTACATGACAAACAAGGTGAAAAACCAAAAAAAAACTTGTAAGTATTCTGAAAAGAATATCTACAAAATCTAAGGTTACATAAGAAAATTCACATGTTTTACAAAAGAACAAGGAGAAAACAAAAGTTACTTTTGTGACTCCAAAATTTGAAAAAGGTGAATCCTCCTCATCAAAGGATTCTATTGCAAAGAAGGCACATACTTCCCAAGGTAAGAGAATTTTACAGAATAAACATAATTCTAAAATGACTATTTCTCGTGATTCTATTATGTCAGATTGTATTGCGGAAAGTTCAAGGAAGAAAGATTGGAGAAAGAAGCAACAAGCTACGAAAAACAAGAGATTAAGACAAGAGTGGAGAATTAAAGAAAATTTTGTTACTGATAGGATTAGTCTCATTGATAATTCTGTCTGTAATAAATTTACTGATAAATGTTGTGCTAAATACTCTCGTACTGATTTACTTTCTTTAAATTCTGCTCATTGTCATGTGTTGACATTTTGTGTAAGTCAAATTTCGTAGTATTGAATATTAACTAGTGTTTGATATATGTGATTTTGTGTGTTTGATATTCATTGATTGTATATTTGAACTTGATGTAATGTATTACAAGAAGTTCAAACATAAAGTCCAAAGATTAATTCAAACATAAGTTAAAACATATATTCAAATAGAAGTTTGACATGTAAAATTCGAATTTAGGGTAAATTCGAATTTAGCATAGAAGGTAAATTCGAATTTGTCATGTGGACAAATTCGAATGGGCCTTGGGCCTGGTTCGAGTTTGTCCCATGACAAACTCGAATGGGTCTCTATAATTAGGGATTAACTCAAATGAGGGTGTTGGTACACCTTGTGTGACGATAGCAGTCTAAGTATAGTTGACATTTTGTGTAAGTCAAATTTCGTAGTATTGAATATTAACTAGTGTTTGATATATGTGATTTTGTGTGTTTGATATTCATTGATTGTATATTTGAACTTGATGTAATGTATTACAAGAAGTTCAAACATAAAGTCCAAAGATTAATTCAAACATAAGTTAAAACATATATTCAAATAGAAGTTTGACATGTAAAATTCGAATTTAGGGTAAATTCGAATTTAGCATAGAAGGTAAATTCGAATTTGTCATGTGGACAAATTCGAATGGGCCTTGGGCCTGGTTCGAGTTTGTCCCATGACAAACTCGAATGGGTCTCTATAATTAGGGATTAACTCAAATGATTAGCAGACTTTTGCAGAATTTCGTGAGTGATTAGCAGAAGGCGATCTCGAGTTTATCAGCAATCTGTGTGTGTTTTCGGAGAGAATCATCGCGTAGGTTCGTTCGTAGTCGTTCGTACAACGCCATGGTAGTCTCCGTGTTCCGTGCGTGTGATCTTACCGTCAAGCCGCTAACGAGGATTCCGCACTCGTTGGTGTGTGTCGCGTCTAGATAGATCTGTAGTGTGAAGACCTTACAAGTGGTATCAGAGCCTACGGGGTGTTCTTCGTGTTCTTCGTGTTCATAAGATACATCCTAGGTTTCTTGACGTTTTTGGACGGTGAATATCACGTATTTTTGAGGTTTTCGAGCTTATCAAATTAGATTCCGGGAAATACTTTGTTGTAGTTCACGTTTTTTTATCAAAATCAATATTTTTACTTGTAAAAATATTGATTTAATCTGAAAAGTTTGAAAAACTCGAAGTATTAGCCGTTTTTTCGAATTTGCGGCGCTCGACTTTGTTAAGGAGAAATTAGGGTTTGCTGACTTTCGAGTTTGACCAAAATACGCTCCTTTCGAGTTTCCTTAAAAGTTTGCTTTGAAATTGGCCATTTCGAATTTGCTTTGGGTATTCGACTTTACACTAAAGTCGAATTAGGACATTCGAATTTAGTTGGGTTTTCGAATTTAGTTGGACATTCGAATTTAAGTGGAGTTTCGAGTTTAAGTGACATTCGACTTTGCCATTAATTTCGAATATAGTTTGATTTCAAACTTAATTTCGAATTTAGTTCAAAAACAGTTTAAAATTAATTAGGTTCGAATTTATCCAAATTCGAAAGGATTATTTTAAATTACTTTCGAATTAAATTAATTAAGTTTAAATAAAAAAAATTGAAACAATGACAAGTCTACAGAGGTTTATGGAGATGGATCACGAGGTTGGAAAAGCAAATTCTCTGCCAAAGTTGATGAAACTTGAAGATTATTACTGGTGGAAGGATCGGTTTGCCGACTTCGCGCGATTTAATGATATGCGCGTGTGGATTTGTATCGACGAGGGATACATTCCACCTACAGCTGAGGTCGAAGGACGACAAAAGGTTGTTCCTTATTCTAAGATGAAGGATGACCATAAAAAGCTGTATGAAGCAGAGAACCGTGCATACGCTATCATTCGGATGACATTACCTCAGGAAATACTACACACCTTCCGTAATCAGAAGACAGCAAAAGAGCTGTGGGATGCGTTGGAGAAACGGTGTGAGGGTAACCCGAGGGTTAGAAAGAATCGAATGGAAATGCTCAAGCAGCAGTTTGCTATCTTCAAAGCATTGAAGAATGAAAAGCTGGATAAGACGATAACACGATTCTATCATCTGCTAACTGAATTAGACAGCCATGACGTGGAGTATAGTGAAACTGAGAATAATAACAAGCTTCTAGATGCTTTACCGGCCAAATGGGAGATGTATGTGGCCTTAATAAAGCATGATGAAGACAAATACTATACTCTGACTCTAGAGAATGTTGTAGGAACGCTGAGGGCATATCATTTTGAGTTGCTGAAGAAAGAAACGGATTATGACCAAGTTCAAGATCCTGCAATGTACTTCGGGAAATCAAAACCTTCAGTAGCAGCTGAATTGAAGACCGCTGCAGCATTCTTCTCGGGAGAAACGTCGTCACCGGCTGAGACAGAAGACTCACAGAGTAGGGCTTTCTTAGGGTTTGCTAGACCAGAAGAAAAGCAGCATCAGGCTACACCGGCATCTACATCTCAAGGATATTCAAAGATGCCTATGAGTGCAAAATCGGCTGAAGACCATCTGAATCTGTTGGCTTCATTCGTGGCCGCTTACGACAATTGCGTTCAGGGCAAAATCAACGATCCTGCACTTTGGGATGAGGATTACGATTAGGTAGACCCTGATGATCTTGAAGAGATGGATCTGCAATGGCAACTGGCCATGGTAACTCAGAGAGTTAAGAGGTTCATCAAGAGGACGGTTAGAAATCTGAATGTGAGTAACAATAAGATTGGATTCGATAAGTCCAAGGTTAAATGTTACAACTGTCAAGGGTTAGGACACTTCGCTAGAGAGTGTCAGAGACCGAAGGTAGAGAATTACCAGGGACAGTATCAGAATCAACAGGGACAATATCAGAATCAATCGCAAGGGTGATATCTACCAAGTACTTCAACCAGTCAAGCGAATATAGCTGATCTGTTATCCAATGTCACATCAGACAGACAACTTGATGGAACTTATGACTGGAGTACACATCCAGAATCGAACGCTAGAGCCTTTATGGCTGAAGTGACTGAAACTGGAAGTGAAGGGGCAGAGGAAATCACAGGGGATAGCAGTCAGAATGAAAGCAGTCCGATGTGGGTAGAGAAGTCAGCTGATCAAACAATTCTGGAGTTTGCCGCTCAGATGGCCAACGTGGAATCAGATCATACCATGGTAAGTCTGAACTTTTCTCTTTTCCATGAGTTGTGTGTTTTATGTGCTACATCTAATGATAGGCTAAATTTAGTAGTAGAATCACATCAAACCATATCTGCTCAAAATGAATTGTTAAAAACAGATAATGCTAGCTTAGTAGATATAAAGCAAGATCTTAGGGATAAGCTTAAGGCTGATGCACATGATGTTATAGTTCTAAAGGACAAACTGAGCGAACAATGTGTTAGGTTAGAACTCATGTATGAACATGTTGAGGCATTAACCAAGGAGCTTAAAACCAAAGACATAGAGCTAGCTGAATCTAAGGTAAAGGTAGCTGAGGTAAATAGTAAACTTGAAAAGTTTAGGAACTCATCTCTTAACCTAGGGAAAATCTTAGATGCACAGCATCAGTCTAAGAAGCCTGTAGGTCTAGGATATCATGAGAGTCCTCCACCTTTCAATGACAATTATGTACCTCAACCTCAGGAGAAAACTGAGAAATCAGTTGACTCAGAGGAATTACCGGAACCAGTGTCTGAAACTGTAAAAGAAAATGACACTAAGGTGACTGATAATCAGAAGACAGCAAAAGAGCTGTGGGATGCGTTGGAGAAACGGTGTGAGGGTAACCCGAGGGTTAGAAAGAATCGAATGGAAATGCTCAAGCAGCAGTTTGCTATCTTCAAAGCATTGAAGAATGAAAAGCTGGATAAGACGATAACACGATTCTATCATCTGCTAACTGAATTAGACAGCCATGACGTGGAGTATAGTGAAACTGAGAATAATAACAAGCTTCTAGATGCTTTACCGGCCAAATGGGAGATGTATGTGGCCTTAATAAAGCATGATGAAGACAAATACTATACTCTGACTCTAGAGAACGTTGTAGGAACGCTGAGGGCATATCATTTTGAGTTGCTGAAGAAAGAAACGGATTATGACCAAGTTCAAGATCCTGCAATGTACTTCGGGAAATCAAAACCTTCAGTAGCAGCTGAATTGAAGACCGCTGCAGCATTCTTCTCGGGAGAAACGTCGTCACCGGCTGAGACAGAAGACTCACAGAGTAGGGCTTTCTTAGGGTTTGCTAGACCAGAAGAAAAGCAGCATCAGGCTACACCGGCATCTACATCTCAAGGATATTCAAAGATGCCTATGAGTGCAAAATCGGCTGAAGACCATCTGAATCTGTTGGCTTCATTCGTGGCCGCTTACGACAATTGCGTTCAGGGCAAAATCAACGATCCTGCACTTTGGGATGAGGATTACGATTAGGTAGACCCTGATGATCTTGAAGAGATGGATCTGCAATGGCAACTGGCCATGGTAACTCAGAGAGTTAAGAGGTTCATCAAGAGGACGGTTAGAAATCTGAATGTGAGTAACAATAAGATTGGATTCGATAAGTCCAAGGTTAAATGTTACAACTGTCAAGGGTTAGGACACTTCGCTAGAGAGTGTCAGAGACCGAAGGTAGAGAATTACCAGGGACAGTATCAGAATCAACAGGGACAATATCAGAATCAATCGCAAGGGTGATATCTACCAAGTACTTCAACCAGTCAAGCAAATATAGCTGATCTGTTATCCAATGTCACATCAGACAGACAACTTGATGGAACTTATGACTGGAGTACACATCCAGAATCGAACGCTAGAGCCTTTATGGCTGAAGTGACTGAAACTGGAAGTGAAGGGGCAGAGGAAATCACAGGGGATAGCAGTCAGAATGAAAGCAGTCCGATGTGGGTAGAGAAGTCAGCTGATCAAACAATTCTGGAGTTTGCCGCTCAGATGGCCAACGTGGAATCAGATCATACCATGGTAAGTCTGAACTTTTCTCTTTTCCATGAGTTGTGTGTTTTATGTGCTACATCTAATGATAGGCTAAATTTAGTAGTAGAATCACATCAAACCATATCTGCTCAAAATGAATTGTTAAAAACAGATAATGCTAGCTTAGTAGATATAAAGCAAGATCTTAGGGATAAGCTTAAGGCTGATGCACATGATGTTATAGTTCTAAAGGACAAACTGAGCGAACAATGTGTTAGGTTAGAACTCATGTATGAACATGTTGAGGCATTAACCAAGGAGCTTAAAACCAAAGACATAGAGCTAGCTGAATCTAAGGTAAAGGTAGCTGAGGTAAATAGTAAACTTGAAAAGTTTAGGAACTCATCTCTTAACCTAGGGAAAATCTTAGATGCACAGCGTCAGTCTAAGAAGCCTGTAGGTCTAGGATATCATGAGAGTCCTCCACCTTTCAATGACAATTATGTACCTCAACCTCAGGAGAAAACTGAGAAATCAGTTGACTCAGAGGAATTACCGGAACCAGTGTCTGAAACTGTAAAAGAAAATGACACTAAGGTGACTGATAATAATATCAAGATTAAGAAAGTTAAATTTGTGCCATCCTCTAGTGATAAACCTGTAGGACAACACAAAATTGACTTTAATGATCAGGATGATGAACCAGTCGCTATAGTGGAACCGAGAGAGCCAGACACTAGTGAGACACCTAAGTCAAAGGGCACACACAAAAAGTAAATTGACAAAATGTCTTGCTTTAGATGTCACGAAAGGGGGCACGTTGCTTCTAGCTGTCCATATAGGAAGGTAGATAATACACCTAAGACAGGAAAGCCAGAACAACTTAAGCCTTCTTAAAGTGTTGCAAGCACTAGTAGTTCTCAGAATACCGAGAAAACTGTGCAAGCTGCACCAAAATCTGCTGTGAAACAAATACCGGTGTTAGGTCGACCAAAGGAAGTGATTAGGACTAATTCACCAAATCGAGTCGTTAATCAATCTAGGTCAGGACCGCAACAGAATTATAGGAGTACCACACCTAGCAGACCTTACACTCCGGTTAGGTCACATACCCTGTAAGACATCAAACACCAGGTAGAGCTCAGGGATATCAATCGGAATTGCCATATACTCATAATTATTCAAGAGCTCCACAGCAAATTCCTACACAAAGGCAAAGAGTGAACTTAAATCACTCGGCACCACAACAGACTCCAGTTCAAAGACCCAAGTCACCTGAAAGGCGAGATGGGTATTTGAAAGAGTTTAAGTATGTGGACGAGAATGGTATTACCAAGTCAGTTATGGCTTGGGTTCCCCATGATAACTAACCTATTTTCTTTCATGTGCAGGAGATAACTACAGGTCCAAACAACAAATGGTTCGTCGACAGTGGTTGCTCCAGGCACATGACAGGGGAGAGAAGTCTACTTGCAGACTTCAAGGGAGGGAATTAGGGCTTTGTATCATTCGCTGGAAATAAAGGAGGAAATATCACTGATACTGGAGTGGTCACTAATGGGACGATCAAATTGGATCAAGTTTATCACGTTGATAAACTGGTTCACAATCTCATTAGTGTATCTCAAATCTGTGATAAAAAGAATTCAGTGTTGTTCACTAACACTGAGGCGTTAGTGCTAAAACCGGGGTTCAAAGTACCTGGAGAGTGGATACTGATGAGGGCTCCAAGGAAGAATGACCTGTACATGCTCGACATGAACAAGCCGGAATCTTCAATGGGACCAATATGTCTGTTATCTAAAGCTTCAGAGACTGAGTCAGTTTTATGGCACGGACGCATGGCACACTTGCACCTGAGAAAGATGAACTATATTACGAAAAATGGATTGGTGCAAGGTGTTCCATTGAAGAGTTTTCAGTTCGAGGATAAGTGTCTACCGTGCAAGAAAGGAAAACAACACAAGAAGGCACACAAGTCCAAGACTCAAAACTCCATCGCTGTCACATTCGATTTGTTGCATATGGACCTCTTCAGACCAGTCAACAAAAGGAGTATAGGTGGTAGTTGGTACTGTTTAGTTATTACTGACGATTACTCACGTTTTTCTTGGGTTTTCTTTTTAGGTACAAAGGACGAGACGACTGCAAAGCTCATCGGGTTCTTAGACCAAGTGGAAAATTCATATGGAACAAGGGTTAAACGAATTCGTAGTGATAATGGAATAGAGTTTAAAAACACAGTAATTGGTGTATATTGCCTATCAAAGGGCATAGTGCATCAATTTAGTGCACCTTATGAGCCACAGCAAAATAGGGTGGCCGAACGGAAAAACAGGACATTGATTGAGGCAGCAAGGACCATGCTATCGGATTCAAAGCTTCCTACCATGTTTTGGGGGGAGGCAGTGAATACCGCATGCCATGTTTTAAACCGGGTCCTTACTGTCAAATCTTTGAACAGAAGCTATTATGAAGTTTTGAATAAAAGGCCACCTAATTTAACTGGCTTCGAACCTTTTGGGGTACCATGTACTTCAATGAAAACTAAACATCAACCAAAGTTTGGTGAAAAGGCTGACGAAGGATACTTCCTAGGTTATGTGCCGAATTCACCAAATAAAAGGGTTTTTAAAAAATCAAATGGTACAGTAGAGATTGTGTATAACATAGATGTCACAAGTTATACACATGAACCCCAAACTGGTCCGGAATGAATATTTGATTATGACAAATTGTTTGAGTCATTTAACATTCCTTTGAATGAAAATGCAGGTACTATCGAAAAGGACATGTTGTCATTGAATCTGAATGACGAGGGTCATAGCTTTCCGAGGACCACTTATCAATCAACATCTTAGCCTACTTCAACTGAAGATCGATCTCCAGAAGTTACTGATTCTGAAGTGCCTACAAACGAAAATCAGACAACTACTTATAACTCTGAGGAAAATGTCCACGAGGAAGAAAATGTGGAGTCTGAAGTCGTTCCCCCGTTAGGAGAGATAGGATCTAATTTGGGAGATAATCTGAGAGTTGACGAGATAGAGACATCTAGGATTAATAAGAATCATCCTATTGAGAGTATCATAGGAAATCCTAATGCGGGTGTGAGGACTAGGAGTAGTTTAAATAACAACACAGTGTTGTTGTCGATGATAAATGACTCCGAGGCCTTTCATACCTGCCTCTATTCATGTTTCATCTCGCAAGTAGAGCCGAAAAAACGTGCAAATGGCACTAAAAGACAACTCTTGGGTTGAAGCGATGCAGGAAGAACTGTCACAGTTTAGGAAACTAGAAGTGTGGGAGTTAGTTCCATTACCTCGAGGAGAAGTTGCAATAGGAACCAAATGGGTTTTTAAGTGCAAGAGATATGATCGGGGTATAGTCACTCGCAACAAAGCAAGGTTAGTTGTAAAGGGTTTCAACCAAGAGGAAGGAATCGATTACAATGAAGTGTTCGCGCCAGTAGCAAGGTTGGAAGCAATTCGTTTGTTTCTGGCTTTTGCTTCCTTCAAGGGTTTTAAGGTTTATCAACTAGATGTTAAGAGTGCTTTCCTTTATGGGAAAGTGAAGGAACTGGTGTATGTGGAACAGCCGCCCGGGTTTACAGATCTGAAATATCGAGACAGAGTATATCGATTAGATAAGGCTCTGTATGGATTGCATCAAGCACCAAGGGCGTGGTACGAGACTCTGTCCAACCATCTTTTAGAAAATGGGTTTGAAAGAGGAAGGATAGACAGTATGCTGTTCGTGAAGCGAAAATGAGAACATTTCATCTTGGTGCAAGTGTATGTAGATGATATTATTTTTGGATCATCAGACGAGCAAATGTGCACTGACTTTGAAAAGGTGATGAAGTCAAAGTTTGAGATGAGTGCATAGGGTGAGTTGAACTTCTTTTTCGGTTTGCAAGTCGAACAGAGGAAGGAGGGCGTGTTCATTCATCAGACGAAGTATGTCTATGACATCTTAGAGCGCTTCGGGATGGAAGGAACCAAGCTAACAGCTCACTTCAGCACGCCGATTCAAGTGAATCACAATCTCGGACCGGGTACTGAAAGTGATACCGATGTGGATCCGACAATTATATCGGGCCATGATTGGGTCACTTATGTATTTAACTGCTTCTAGACCTGATATTATGTTTGCTGTTTGTATTTGTGCTAGGTTTCAAGCTAATCCGAAAGAGATGCACATGAAAGCTGTGAAGCGGATTCTACGATACCTCAAGTCGAAACCGAAGCTGGGACTTTGGTATCATGCGGATGGCGATCTGGAATTGGAGGCGTTCACGGATTCAGACTACGGAGGATGCAGCCTGACGCGCAAGTCAACAACTGGAGGTTGTCAGTTCCTAGGAGGGAGACTCGTTTCCTAGCAATGCAAGAAACAGACTTCGGTAGCCGTGTCAACGTGCGAGGCCGAATATGTTGCTGCTGGTAGTTGCTGTTCACAGGTTCTATGGATACAACAACAATTGCGGGATTACAGTTTGACTTATACTCATACTCCTATTAGGATAGATAACCAGTCAACAATTGCTATAACTAATAATCCAGTTAAACATAATAAAACCAAGCACATAGACATAAGACATCATTTTATACGTGATTGTGCTGAAAAGAACTTAATTAAGCTGGTAAAAGTGGCAACGGATGATAATAATGCTGATGTATTTACCAAAGCTTTTGATAAGTCACGTTTTGAGTATTTGATTCAACTAAATGGAATGCGTAATCCAGAGTGAGTTGACCTTAGTAGAGTCTTATAACTTTTTATAACGGTAGTCTTTCTTTCTTTTTATAGTAAGTGTGGTAGCTTAGGATAGTTTCCTTTTTTAGTAAGTTAGTAGGCTATTATATTTTCTTACGTTTATTTATGAAAAACAAAAGAAAAAAGAGAGAAAACCATAAAATGTTCAAAAAAAAGAGAATATCAGAAAAGGAGTTAAGTCTTAGAAGCATAGGTTCAAAATGACGAAAATTAGCACAGTTAATACAAGCTCTAAGTGTTTAGCTTTCACACATAATGCACCTAAAAATCTAAGTGTTATACATTATCCAGTTTGATATGTTGGTAGGCATAATACATATAGGGAGTCTCAAGGCTAATAGAATATTCAAGAAAAAGTCAGACGTGTCACTAACTTAGATGTATGACCAATTGGTCTTAATTTTTATGTTAGAGACATACAGACATTGATTCTAAATGAGGTATGCAAACTTTCTGGGGATGTATAGCAACATCAGATACATCTTAAAGAAATGGAAAGAATAGAAAATCATGTTGAGTCAAGAGTCAAAACAAGTAACTCTGTTGTACGTAAGTACAGACCTGTTGCCTCTGGTTTGACTCGAGTTAGCAAGATAAGTCGCTTTGTTGTATGTCGGTACAGACCTGTCACCGCTATCTTGTTAGCTTTAAAAATAAACCTTAAGACAAACTAAGACACTTTGTTGTATGTAAATACAGACCTGTGTCCGATGCTTGCCTTTTAAAGAAAGTTTGCAAATACCAAAAAGTTAAAATCATTGTGTGTATGCCTTGATCATAAAAGTATGTCTAAGTATGAGTCACGTAAGATAATTTCTTGATAAATAAAAAGGCCAAGGGATATTCCGAAATGTAACATGTTTAAAGGGAAAATAATACCAACAATCGACTAGAAATGTATGTCACGACAAACAATCAAAGGGATAAAAAAATTTTCTAAGTGTGAAAGTTTGAATACTGAAAGTGCGTATTTGACACCGCTATCTGATTGAACATTTCTTTGACTATACTCATCAAAATTATTCTGTTAAGTGTTAAGTATAGGTTGTAAATTTTAAATAATGTAGATTAGTCTAAGTTTAATTTTTGTTCACAATTTTAACTTTAATTTAATTTATTTTTATTTTTTTTCATTTTTTTAAATTTATTTTTACTTAGGAAAAAGGTCAAAATTACTAAGGGTGCATTCCTAGTTGAATAAAATAAACATTGCGTGACAATCTTGTGCTTAGGGTAAAAGATTTGACATAGTTTATTCCGTTACACGTAAAAGTTGTAAAAGCTGAATTTATTTCAAAGATTTTCAATATTTTCAAAATTTTCAAGTTCAAATTCGACTTTAAGGTAAAATCGAAATGAAATGCATGTTCGAATTTGGCAGGGCCTTCGAGTTTGGCATTAAATTCGAAAGATGTCACAAATTCGAAGGTGGTTGGTATAAATAGGTCAACAGTGACTAGTCATTATCACCTACCTTCGAATTTGAGCTTTCGAGTTTAGTCTGAGAGATTTCGAGTTTGTGAGTTCGACTTTGCCGTTTTCGAGTTTTACACTATTTGTCAAGTTTTTGTCCGATTCTGTTCGAGACTCCTAACAAGTCTAGGTATAATCAACATTATTGTACAAAATTTAGGAGGTTTTAGACTCAATTTGAGCCAAAATCACTCGATTTTGACGTTTTAATGGTTTGAAGTTTGTTTTTCAAAATAACAACGTTTGAACCGGTGAAACATCAAATTGATTACAAATATCTTTAATTAGAACCTATTAGGACTAATGGATGTAATTTTCTAAGTCTAAAATGGTTGGAATCTTGGATTTTTGTTGTCACTCAAACCGACATGTTCGACTTTGATCATGGTTCGAATTTGATCGTTGTTTCGAGTTTGTCATTAAACTCGAAGCAGCCAATAAATTCGAAACTAGGGTTGTTTCGAACTTGTCATTCGAGTTTACCATTATATTCGAGTTATTTCCTTAAAATTTAAATCAAACTTGTAGAAATTCATATGTGTTGGATTTGGTACTTACACAAGTCCAAAATAAAACAAATTTGAATTTAAGCAAGTTTATGTTTATATGGATAATTCTAATATTTTATACACTTTATTGTGCAGATATGGCAGATAGAGCTTTTATTCCAAAGCATAATATGGTCATTTCTCCGGACCATGCGCTACCTTAGGCTCAAGCATACCGCCAAATGGTGGATTTTTTGGTCGGATCAAGGATTTCGTATGCTCTGTTGCATAACATACAGATAGTGATCCCATATGTTAGAGAATTTTGGGAACATCTACAAGTCGATTGTACTGTTATTCCAACAGTATTAAGGACAAGGATTGCTGGACACCCTCTCGTGTTTTCAGCTGACGTAATGCGTAGAGTGTTGCAGCTAGGCTCTCCAGAGCAAGAAAATGGGCCGATTGACTTTCCATTAGCAATCAGGCAAGCTGCATTTATCAGAATGGGATATAGCCTGGATGTGGCTAAGTCCTCGTACATGAAGAGTGGGCTGATCGGGCAATGGAGATATCTAACACACGTCTTTATGGTGTGTTTTGCTGCCAAGAAAGCAGGATTTGATTATATCGTATCGAAAATTCAGTCGGGGATGATAGCGCTGGTGTACAATCAGAAATTCAGCTACTCAGAAATGTTCTTTGCAGAGTTTGACCAGCAGATAACAGCTCCAGCACGAGAAAGATTTCTGTTATATATAAGATTTGTGATGATGTTGATAAGACATTTCCTGCCGAACCTGCCGTAGCTGAACGATATTCAAAGTGTTGCTGTCATTTATAAAAGAATTTTTGCAGACTGCCAAGCACACAGAGGTGCTCAGGCTAGGCCAGTGGAGGCACCACTTTTTGGTGCGGTGGTTAATCCGGATTTCCAAGTCGCTGAAGGTGCCAATTTGGTAGGGGAAGTTCAAATTCCACAGCAGCTAGAACAGCAACAGCAACAGCCCAGGCCTCAGCAACCAAGGAGGAGGCAAAGGCAATCAGCCAGACAGATTCAGGCCACTGGGCCTTCAACAAGCCAAATGCAGGAGCCAGAGGAAGCTGGTCCTTCAACTGTACCGCCCGTGTCTGATCCAAGAGTAGAAACATTAGAAGAAATATGGGCACAGGGGCCTCTTGCAAATGAAGCGATAACGTCTGAGCTTATTGGAAATATTCTGGACCCACCAGCAGATGAAGACGAAATTTACCGACAGATAGATGACTATGTACATGTTGAAGAAGAGATTGAGTCAGAAGAAACGGAAGAAATTGAGATAGAAGATGTAGCTGCCGAAACACCAGCAATAGAGATAGAGGAACCGGCTGTCCGTATTGGCACATATGGATCCAGAATCTTAGTTATTGATGAAGCAGCCAGATAAAGAAGAGCTTCGAGGGAGTCGGATGACTCAGATTTTGAGGAAGAAGAAATAACTCCTTTGGTGCCTAGGCATAGGGCCAAAAGGCACCGTCTTATGCAGGGAGCTTCATCAGCCTCTGCTTCTGAGCCAGAAATGCCTACCGCTCAGCCATCAGAACAAACAACCATTCCGCCACCACCACCACATGTTCAAACAACCATTCCCTCACTAATCATTCCAACTCCCATCCAATCAATTCCATCCACTTCATCAACCTTCACAGATAATCAACGGTTTTCTGAGCTTAGGAGCAAGGTTGACTTCCAACAAGTCCAAATCTTTCAGTTGACAAAAGCTATTGGTGAGATACAGGCGCATCATGCCAATGTTGACAACGAGAATGCTGAGTTAAAGAAATGTGTTGGAAAGATTGAGGAAGAGAATCTGGATCTGAAAACTTTTATTGCAGATCAAGCTGCAGAAATCAGAACAATGAGGTCCCTTATTGAGCAGCTAATGAAAAATCTAAAAGCTCAGGGGGAGACAAGTTGTAGAGATGATGAGGAGCAGCAAAGGGAAGGTGATGACGATGGCAATGATCCCAATGCACCGAAAGAGAGTGAGCCAGTAGATTTTCCTACTGCTCTATATGCTGAAATTCAGGGGGAGCCTAGTCATAGTGGAGCTGTAGGAGGAGAGACCAGTTCCTCAAAGGTCACGGAGAGTGACGTGAATGGAATGATTGAAGCTCTAATGAATATTGAGGAAGAGGCGTTGGATTTTGACTTTGAGGATGAGTTGGAATTGGAGGATCTGGAAGAAGGAGAGTTCGTGCCAGAAGACATTGCAGACTGGAAATCTGATGATGAGGTCTTAGTTGATGAAGAAGATGAGGCAAATGAGATCATCGTTAAACAGAATCCTATCATAGATACATATACTACAGCTGAACAGAATTTGATAGACATTGACGCATTTAAAGATGTTTTTAATGTTGAATCTGAGAGAGAAGAGACTGAAAGGGAACTTTCAAATGATGAGAAAAGACAGCTGTGGTTTAGGAAGGAAGAGGAAAGAGCTGAGCTAGCTGTGAAGAAGAAGATAAGATTGCCAAGTCCAGGAAAGTTGTCTGGAGGCATTCTTAGCTGGTTTTTCGATCGAGAGTTACAACTCTTCGTGCTAAAAAGACGAGATGGGCTGCAATATCTAAAGAGAACGTTGAAAGTGTTTAATACTCTGCCCAAGTGCGAGATCAAAGAACTGGCATGGAAGGATTTGATAAACCTAGGAGATGACCAATACACTGAAGTGATAGCGCGAATAATAAGAAAAGAAGGTCGATCTGGAAGGTTTGAGAGGATTAAGCCGAGGGAAGGAAAGAGAGTCATGGATGAATCAAGAATAGATCCATTGACTGGTAAACCTTGGATGAAAATGTTCTATAAACCAGTCCGTTGCCTGAAGAAAGTTCCGTTGAGAACAATGCCACAAGATGTTCTTGCGAACTTGAAATGGTGGTACGTTGACAACGAATCAACAGAGGCAGTCATGGAAGATCATGAGGACAAGGTAATTTTGAAAGTATATGATCCTTTGCATCTTGTTAACCTATCCCAAAGCGACTTGCAGAAGCTTCATGAACAACCTATCTACTACCATGAAGGTTGGAGATCAGAAGGCAAGAAGTATGAAAAGGTAGTCAAGGTGTGTATAGAAAAGGGATTGTATGCAGGTAGTATTTTGAACAGAACTTAGAACTTAATCAAAATGTAAATAGTTAGAAGCTATCATCAAGGGGGAGTCTGTTGGTACATCTTGTGTGACGATAGCAGTCTAAGTATAGTTGACATTTTGTGTAAGTCAAATTTCGTAGTATTGAATATTAACTAGTGTTTGATATATGTGATTTTGTGTGTTTCATATTCATTGATTGTATGTTTGAACTTGATGTAATGTATTACAAGAAGTTCAAACATAAAGTCCAAAGATTAATCTAAACATAAGTTAAAACATATATTCAAATAGAAGTTTGACATGTAAAATTCGAATTTAGGGTTCGAATTTAGCATAGAAGGTAAATTCGAATTTGTCATGTGGACAAATTCGAATGGGCCTTGGGCCTGGTTCGAGTTTGTCCCATGACAAACTCGAATGGGTCTATATAATTAGGGATTAACTCGAATGATTAGCAGACTTTTGCAGAATTTCGTGAGTGATTAGCAGAAGGCGATCTCAAGTTTATCAGCAATCTGTGTGTGTTTTCGGAGAGAATCATCGCGTAGGTTCGTTCGTAGTCAGTCGTACAACGCCGTGGTAGTCTCCGTGTTCCGTGCGTGTGATCTTACCGTCAAGCCGCTAACGAGGATTCCGCACTCGTTGGTGTGTGTCGCCCGTGCGATCACCCATCGCAAGTAACTGTCCGTATGGAACTCATCATAGACACCTTGGAATGGATATCATCTCATGCACATGAAACACATATAATAACGAGAATAGAATCGTACCTAAAGTTCACGTCCCTGTCTCATACACAACACACAACATCTACACAATAGCAACACAACTAAAACGCATAAAAGAGGCGCGCGTTTGAAAAGAACTCGGGTACTCATCTGCCTATCTGATCAACTCACTGAACTCTGTGATCCCTGATTCGACCTAGCTCACATTTTTCTCGTCCATGTATACAAAACGGATCCCAGACTGTTAATTCAAACCCAATAGATATACATAACAGACTCATATAATGTTCCCATAACTCAATCGGATCCCAAAAGTAACCCCAACGGACCCCAAAGCCCAAAACAAAAATCCAGCCCAAAATAGACTAATCTCGACCCGTGCTCGCCCCATCATGGTCGCGCTCAGAATCACGGCCACGCTGCCGTCACGGTTCGTGCCCCATGATCTAGGCCATGCTCGACCACACGCCGCCACTTGACTGATCGCGGTCGCGCTCAGGGGATCGCGACCGCGCTCCTGGGCGAGCAGGTCTCCCTTGTTCTGCGTTCATGGTTGATCAAGTGGTTTGAAACCACCCCACTCAGTTTTCAGCTCATCAAACTTAAAGGAAACAACATGTATATCTATCTTACAGGCTTTGAAGCCAATTCCATGAGATTCATAGATTATAACATAGCTAAATTCAATAGAATCCTACTTTTCTTACCTTACAACTCAAGAACACAAGATGAGGAGAATTGACACCCGAATTTGGCTGTTACTTGTTGATTTCTTGTTGCTTTTCTATCCAGCCACCACACACTCATACACCCACTTGGTAAGGAAGCAATAAGGAAGAATGTATATATATATATATATATTGTTTATATTTTTGGAAAGTCCCGAACCCAATATTTCGAACCCAATATCGTATTTTCAATTGTAACATCAATTCAATCCAATTAATCTCATGATCTCAGAAATATAAATCGGTGCCATGTATAACCCAATATTTCGAACCCAATATCGTATCATGTACGCTGGCCAACTCTGGAGGTAGTCTTAATCTGTAGAGCTGATCCCGGACCCTGGATACAATATCAAACGACCCAATGTACCATGGACTCAACTTGCATCTATGTCTGAATATGATTACCCCTTTCCACAGTGACACCTTCAGTATAACTCGGTCACTGACCCTAAACTAAAGCTCAGTCAGACGGCGATCGGCATAGCTCTTCGGGTGACTCTACGCGACCCCCATATGCTCGCGGATCATTTCCACTTTTTCACTCGTTTCTTGTAATAGCTGAGGCCTAGTGATAGGTCGCTCACCGACCTCACCCAAACACATAGGGGTCAAACATTTGCGCCCATAGAGCGCCTCAAATGGAGCCTCCTCAATGGTGGCGTGGTAGTTGTTATTATACGCAAACTCTACTAACGGTAAGTGCATGTCCCAACTACCACTGAACTTAATCGCACAGGCTCGCAACATATCTGCGAGAGTCTAATTAGTACGCTTAGTCTACCCGTCTATCTGAGGTCTGTATGGCGTACTCAACTGAACTCTGGTGCCCAACACTCTTTGAAAACTCTAATAGAACCGTGAAGTAAATTGGGTATCTCTGTCAGAAATAATCGACTTAGGAATACCGTGTCTCAATACAATCTCATTAATGTAGAGTCGTGATAACTGATCCATAGTAGTGGTACCCCGTACGACTAGGAAATACACACTCTTAGTCAACCTGTCCACTATTACCAAGACCATATCATTCATGCGAATCGTGTGTGGAAGTCTAACGATAAAAACCATCGTGATATGATACCATTTCCACTCGGGGATCTCTAATAGCTGTAGACGACCATGACACTTCTGGTGCTATGTTTTCACGCGTAGAAAAGTCATACACTCTTCGACATACTGGCCCACATCTCTCTTCATCGCTGCCCACCAATAGAACTCACGAGATCCCGATAAATCTTGGTGCTTCCCTAATGAATAGATGGTCTCGATCTATGCGACTCATCAAATCAATTGACGGAGATTCCTAACTCTAGAGACCCAAACTCAATCATGAACGGTAAATAACCCTCTGTCATCTTTAATTAGAGTCTGAATATGTCCTGTAAGCCGCTTCTTTTTCACGCTCTCTGCTCGTAGGCCCTCCTGCTGTGCTAATCTCAAACTGTCAATCAGAGTTGACGTAATCTCAAGTCTGGTAGCTCGTGAAATCACAATCTGACCACAAGCTTTACAGCTTAGCGCATCGGCTAGCACATTCGCCCTCCTCGGATGATACTGAATTTCAGAATCATAATCCTTCAACAACTCTAAACGGCGCCTCTGTCTCATGTTCAACTCTTTTTGATGAAACAAATACTGAAGTGTCACTCCCCGATACCCCGCTTGGCAACGAGGCGTGACGTCGCGGAAACAAAGTCACAATCATAATGAACTACCTCTAAATGGGACGTTTTCGAAATACATAATTAATAAACTATGTTTTACAATCATAGTAATAAAAGAGTTCACAAAAGATGGAGATTAAAATACATGACAAAAATAGATCTAGTTATGCAAATCAATCTCCATGTTGTTTGAAATGCCTAGTGACTCTAAAAAGCTTGTAAAATCTTGACCATTAGCCATGAATGCGATATGTAGCCCTTATAGTCTTGAGGATAACATCCTAGTCAACATAAAGTTGGTGAGCTCATAGGTTTACACGATAAATATAGACATTGTATGGAAAGCACAAGATTTCGTTGAGTTATAAAAGCAAATCATAGAATTCAAGTATTACCATAAGCCTCATGACCCCGAAACTTAACTTATGATTTGCCCTATCTGGTATCCAACACCATAATACCACGAATTGTCAAATAATTATGTATTCGTTTATAATTAGTGCGACCAACCCGAATGGGGGCGCCAACCCAAATAGATCCATCCATAACATTTACATTTACGATGTAATTAACGGTTCATGATGGAGGGCAGTGGTGAAGAAATAACCTTATGTAATATATAAAATGATTCAAGTACTTGTGTCCATAGAAAAAGTTGAGCATGTATTCTCACCCATAAAAAGATGATCATATATAAATATAGGCTATGAAAACTCACTGTAAAAGTGATGGTAAAAATAAGCGTAAAATGGAGATTGCGTTGATGACTTGTGATGAAACTTGATGGATTTAACCGAGTCCTAAATGATATGAGGGACTTAATAATTCTCATAAATGATAATATGCATGTATGAGGGTTTTTATGTTTTAAATCACCCAACTTAACAAGTCCATAAATAAAACACACTTAAAAAGGTCAAGTTTATATATATAGATTTTCCAGGTTATATCGAGGTTTTTCGGCCTACTTTGTGGCTGTTTTAACTGAGCTCCAAAACGATTTAGGCTTTGATATTTATAATCATAAAAATACTATATACAAGGAATTTTTCAAGATAAAAACAGTTATTTTTCGCGGTGTTTAGGTTAGGGAAAAGGTTCGTTAAAAACCCTATGTTCGCCATATTTGAGCTGTTAGACCTTTCGGTTCCCAAACAGTATTTGAGGGTTCCAAACTTCAAATTAAATTATGAAAACCTCCTGATATTTATTTAAAACATAGATCTAGATTCTGGAACAAGAATGAACTCATTTCGTTAAGTTTTGAATTAGTTATGATTTTTCAAAGTTGATGTAATATTTCTACTGAAAAATCCAAATTTCACAACATTGAAACAACTAGTGATTCTTGTTTTTTATTCAAAAACCACATGTATAAAAGGTTGTGAAACACATTTATATACATTGTTTTCATAATATTTATGCTTACGTTATGTGTTTATATATTTATAAACACATTTGAATAAGCAAACTTTAAAACAAAACTAGTTGTTTATAAACTTGACTTCTAATGAAGATTGCTTTTGTTGTTGGTGATTATATATGTTATGCAAGACTTATAACAACATAAATAAAAGAATTAATAAGGTAGTTTTTACTTACTTTGATGTAGTATAAGTATGCAAGTGAGTAGAAGTTTGATCTTGAACTTTGTTGCACCAAAAACACTTGAAATATTTGAAGAACAAAGAAGTTGCAACTTTTGGCTTTGGGTGAGAGCCTTTGGCCGATATTTAGAAGAGAGAAAGGAGAGGATTTTGATCTTGCAAGGTGTGAATGAAATTAGGAAATGAGTCCTCTATTTATAGAAGAGAATTGATCTTGCAAATGATGAAAGAAAAGGTGATGTTTAACACTCTACCAACATGTTGGAAAAGCAGAAAAAGTGAGGAATTCTTTTCAATAATTTTAATGAAAGTCAAAGGGGAGACAAAAGTGTGTTCCCCTTTGTGTTGGCCGGCCAAGAAGGATGGAAAAAAAGGGGTTTTATGCATTTTTTTGAAAGTATTTCAATGTATTTCTTGTGTATTTTCCTTTTTATGTATTTATATAAATACTTGTGAAATACACTAGTTTAATGAGTTGTTTTTATCTTGCATAATTAAAGTTATATAAGATTGTTAATGCATAATTAATGTCACTAATCTTAATTTAATTATGCACTTAGTTGATTTAACTTATCCTATCATAGTTTGATCGGATTAATTTCTTTGTCGTTTCATCGGATCACACCAATGAAATTGCATCTGTTTGTAAGGAAAATTCTTATGAACTTGTTAATCACTTTGATTAATTACTAATGACTATTGATGAAGTTACAAATGTTAACCTAATTTGTGCCGGTTGTTACATGAAGACTCTTATGATCGATATACACAATGAAGCGAGACCCAAACCGATAATGTCGTCATATCTTCAGCACAAACACTATGTCTTTTAACTCAAGATCATGCACCATACTCGTATGTCTTCAGCTAGTGTGAAGCATAAGCAATCACTTTCCCTCTTTGCATCAAAACACAACCCAACCCAGATGCTGAAGCATCACAATACACAACAAAATCATCGATACCCTCTGGCAACGCTAACATTGGAGCATGACATAGTCGGGTCTTCAACTCCCTGATAGCATGGTCGTGCTCTTTGGACCACTCAAAAGGTAGGAACAGTCGTGTCAATCTCGTCAATGACATGACAATCCTCAAAAAGTCCTAGATAAAGAGTCGATAACATCCAGCAAGACCCAGAAAACTACGTACCTCTGGCACTATCTTGGGTGGCTCCCAAATCATCACGACCTCAATCTTTGCAAAATCCATTTTAATACCCTCAGCACTCACCACGTGATCCAGAAACTATACCTCTCGCAACCAAAACACGCATTTGGAGAATTTTGCGTATAAACTCTCCTTTCGCTGCATGGTTAAAACCTCTCGTAAGTAATGTTCATGGTCCTCCGCGCTCCTCGAATAGACCAAAATGTCATCGATGAACACTATTATGAATCTATCCAACATAGATCTGCTCACACTGTTCATCAAATCCATAAAGGTTGCGGGTGTGTTAGTCAGTCGGAATGGTATCACGAGAAACTCATAGTGCCCATAACGCATCCGGAAAGTTGTCTTCAGTATATCATCATCTCTAACTCTAAATTGATGGTATCCGGATCTCAAGTCTATCTTTTAAAAGTAACGCAAAACCTGTATTTCATCAAATAAATCATCGATATGTGGAAGCGGATAACGATTCTTCATAGTCACTATGTTCAACTCCCTGTAATCTATACACATCCACATATTGTTTACCTTCTTTACAAACAAAACAGGCGCTCCCCATCAGGATGAACTCGGACGGATAAATCCACATCTAACAATTCCTGTAGCTGAGACATCGACTCTCTCATCTCCGTAGGTGCCACCCTATATGGCGTCTTAGCTATCGGCACCGCTCCGTCAACAAGATCAATGCAAAACTTGACTTGTCGATCTGGCGGTAACCCAGGCAACTCATCTGGGAATACCTCGCGGAACTCTCTAATTACTGGTATATCCTCTATGGTCTTCTTCTCCCTGCGGGCGTCAACTATATATGCAAAGAAGGTCTCGCATCCCTTAGATACATATCGCTGACCTCTGGCCATAGACACTATCCTAATCTCGCCTCTATGGCGTTCCCCGTACACTGTGACACTCTCACTATTAGAAATGGGTATACGGTAATAGATCGATCAGAATCTGGTGAGTGTCAATCTCCAATACAAAATCCATGTACACACGGCTCACTAACATAGTACTCCTATCCACTGGCTCAACAATCAACTGTACATGTAATGCAGTAGAAGAAATAGTAAAATACACACAAATATCATAGACACATACGAGCGGTCTGCTCCAGTTTCAAATAAAACACGAGCACAAAGCTTGTTCCGAACATACATTTCAAAAACGATGTCTGTAGCCTCTTGAGACTCCTTTGCTTTGCCCTGAAACACTTGACCCCAAGCTCTAGGAACAGTATCGCTGCGACTGGATGATGGCGGCTCTGCCCTGACCCTACTTGGAGCTCGCACCCTGCACCACTTGTCCCGCCTCTGGACAGTCCTGAATCATATGCCCTGGATTCCTACATCGAAAGCATAACGGCTCCCTAGCCGAACACGTGGTGGCAACATGCCTTCGATCTTTGATCCCTGCCCCTGCCCCTGTCTCGATCTCTGTCTCTCCTCTATCCCAAACTCTGACATGAAAACCGCCACTAATCAGGATTCCTATCTTTCGGGGTGTCTCTAGGGTACCTCGAATAACTCGAGGACTGGTCAGGAGTCCTCGTGCGTTGTCACTAACAAGGTGGCTGCTCTCTTTGCTTCACTATATCCCGCTCCCTCGTGCGGGCATCTTTAAAGCTCTAGCAAAGGTGAAAGTATCATGTAATCTCACAAACCCATGAATATCATTTCACAATCCATCAATAAATGCATCGGCCTTCTGCCGCTCTTTATCTATATGTCGAGTCGCAAACTGTGAATACTCATTAAATCTATCAACGTACTGCTGTACTGTAAAGTCACCCCTTCTGTAAATTGAGCAATCGACGCTCCATCTCTTATCTCTCGTCCCTAGGAACGTACGGTAATTCAAACACAGCTCTGCCTTATCCCATGTCATAGTGTAGGCAACAGAGTCGACTTAATAGACTTCCACCAATAGGAAGCTCCTCCTCTCAATGGATACGTCGCATATCCAACCATATCTTTCAAGTCTATGTGCGCGACCCGAAAAGCAGCCTCAATCTCTCTTTTCATGCAATGGCTACACCCGGCTCACCCACGCATCTGGACTCTGGTGGGGCTCCTGTCATAAAACCCTTAAAGGACTTGCCCCACTGTGTAGAAGAAGATGAGGCACCTGCCCCTGAGTCTGTACCAATCATTGGAATAGCAGCCCCAATACGTTGACCTGTACTCTGACCAGCACTCTGTGTCCCACCCGAAAAACGGAGCCAAAATATCAAGCAAATCCGACTTGCGGACATACTCGTCGGCCGCAAATCTGTTGGCGCCAGATGCATCACCCTGTGTTGACATAATAACCTACACAAACTGAAGCAGTTAAGATAACAAGTAAATCACCTAGCATTATACAATAAGCTAGGTTAGTTAAATTCCGCTAATGATCGTTCCAGGAATAATTCCTAAGGATCCGAACACGGTTTAAGTTCAAGCATCTGCTACTGATACTCAGACTTCAAACCACAAGCTCTCATACCATCATGTAACACCCACTTTTTACACATAAAAGCCACGTCATAATAATATTATAATTGGAAATATTGAATATAGTCCATATTACACATGTCAGGGGATAACACAACTCACTGATAATTAAAACTTTAATACCAACAGTTAAGAACAGAATTACAAGTTCAGTGCAATTAACAAACCTCGAGTAAACTAACATACTTCTGCTGGATATCTGACATACATATTGAATACATACACAAGTTACTGTTTCACATAATCCCAAAAGATACTGTCAGCAAGTGTTATTAACATTATCATCATACAACAGATTATACAATAATCTCTGAGGCATCTAGATTCCTGCTTCTACGACTGTGGTTGCTGGTCCCCTTTCTGACTGCTTGAGACACGTTAGACTCGAAAACGTAAACCGGGAAGCTCGTGAGTACAGGAATGCTAGACTCTGCAGAATAAACACTGTATACAAAAACATAGCACATAACACACAAGGCACATCTCTATCTCAATCCCTGGTAATCATCCACACATCTCAGATATGATTATGAAGGAGCATGAGATCCAGAACCCTGTATAACAAAATCCATGTAGGGACACTTCCCCCGCTTCCAGATTGCACACAACAGTGGTTAGCAAATCACTTAAGCTCAGGAGTGACGTGGCTAACAAACCCTGTCGTATATATACGCTCGAATGACTGGTTAGGGAGAGTCAGCCTGTGTGATCAGCCATTACGAGTAACAGTCCGTATGAAACTCATTACAAACACCATGGAATGGATCTCATCTCATGCGCATGAAACACATATAATAACGAGAATAGAATTGTTCCTGAAGTTCACGTCCTTGTCTCATACACAACACACAATAGCTACCCAGCTAAAACACATAAAAGAGGCGCGCATTTAAAGAGAACTTGAGTACTCACCTGCCTATCTGATCAACTCTTCGAACTCTGTGATTCCTTATTCGACCCAGCTCACTGTTAGCCCGTCCCTGTGTACAAAACGGATCCTAGACTGTTAAGTCCAACCCAACAAATATACATAACAGACTCATACATTGATCCCATAACTGAATCGGATCTTAAAAGTAACACTAATAGACCCGAAAGCCCAAAACAGAACTCCAACCCAAAATAGACTGATCCCGGCCCGTGCTTGCCCCATCACGGCTGCGCTCGGGATCGCGGTCGCACTCAAGCCATCGCAGTCGGGCTAACCATCATGGCCCGCGCCCCATGATCTCAGCCATGCTCAACCACACACCGCTATTAGACGTATTTCGGCCACGCTCAGGGGTTCGAGACCGCGCTCCAGGCCAGCAGGTTTCCCCTGTTCGTCGTTCATGGCTGACCGAGTGGTTTGAAACCACCCCACTTGGTTTTCAGCTCATCAAACTCAAAGGAAACAACATATTAATCTATCTTACAGGATTGGAAGCCAATTGATCGAATTTCACAGATTATAACATAGCTAAAATTCAATAGATTCCTACTTTTCTTACCTTACAACTCAAGAACACAAGATGAGGATAATTGACACAGGAATTCAACTATTACTTGTTGATTTCTTCTTGCTTTTATGTCCAGCCACCACACACACATAGACCCACTTGATTAGGAAGCAAAAAGGATGAATGAAATTCTAATAGATAGCATATATATATATATATATATATATATATATATATATATATATATATATATATATATATATATATATATATATATATATATATATATATTCTTTCTATTTTTGGAAAGTCTCGAACCCAATCTGAACCCAATATCGTATTTTCAATTTTAATATCAATTCAATCCAATTAATTCTATGATCTCATAAATATGATTAATGTGACACCCTTGCCACAATAACCAAAATTACAATGCCCAGGATTAAACACAACCCATAATACACCATTGATCTGAAACTCTTAGTACATTACAAGAAATTGAAATAATACATAAATGAAATTAATGTCAACCACGCTACAAAGTTTACATGGTTCCATTCTAAGTCTAGATACTCAACTTATTACAATCATTCCAATTAAGACCCATATAATCTCCATTATTCAGTTATTGATTGAGCAGTAGATATCCTTGAATACTTCAACAAGTGACCTAACTAGAAGGTCCAGCAGCGGATTTACCCTAGCATGAAAAATGCAAAAAACTAAAGGTTAAGCAAAGCTTAGTGACTACAGAGATTATACATTCTATAAGTCTCTATGCAGGGTTGCTAAACCTGCCCTTCGGGACCATAGAGGGATCAACTCCAGGTCATATAGCCTCGCTAGCATCGATTTACCAGTTATAGCTCGAAAGCCCATCACGTTGATGCACAACAAAGAACACAGAACATGTATTAACATGTAAACAAGCAACAATGTGCACCAAAATAAACGTAAGTTAGTAAAGTGCCAAACGAATATGAATCAACAAGTCTCAATGGACAACAGCTAGCATAAAACAAATGTAGACATATACAATCCTAAGTACTCACAGTGGGTGCGTTTAATAACTTAAAATATATTTTATTTTGCTTCGGACTTTCAACCGGAAATCACAATTGACCCCACTGTGTGTTTAACAACACCACAAGGGACCTGTCACATTATTCATAGGAAATACCATCAATGTCTGTTTAATAATACTTTTCATCAAGTTTCACAAGTTGAAGCGTTCAATCTTCGGATTCACCATCCGAAATTCATATTTTAAATCCAAGGTTCAGATCTTTACTAGGTCTGATGATCCCATCATTAAACACCCTATTATCATGCCAAAGTTATCTAAAAAAAATCTGATTTTTAGACCAATAGTTCGGATCCTTTGAACCAGAACCAAAATTCGCATGAGCTGAGACCGAGTCGACGAGTCACCCTGATCGACTCGATGAGTCGAGGTCCGAAATTAAATTTTACCCGAGATACATAACCCGATATTAAACAAATCCGAAGTTCGGGTCCCCCACCTGAAGTTGGGTTACACCCGAAGTTCAATCCTACCCGAAATTCGGGTCTCAACACTTAAAAAAAATCTTACTAGCTTGATGTTCTTGGCGACTCGCCAAGTCATCCCAACCGACTCGACGAGTCGACCTGCAGTTCAGCAGGTCGCAACCTACGGGTTTTGCTTAAAAATTTGCCAAACTAATTTTTAGTAACATGCAATCCATACAAATGATAAAGTAACATATATTGAGTGTTTCCAAACCATTTTCCCTATCAATGACACTCAATTTGAACCAGATTTGACCAAAAATAGAGAAACACTTCAAGAACACCAAAGGTCATAAAAATCCATGTTTCTTACCTTTCAGGTTGAATTCGTGGATGATTCTTGTTTCTGATGCTTCTAAAGACTTCAATTGATGTTTTACAACTATAAAAACACACATGCAACAACAATTTGTCAGACCTATGATTCTAATTTTTATATTTTATCTCATCTATGAAAACCCCAACTTTAAAAATCGCTTTCTTACCTTGAATCTGACCTGGATCCTTGTAATATTAATTATTAACACGAATTTCTTCCACGAAATATCGAATTCCAGCAGAAATATTGAGAGAGTTTGTGTGTGTGATTTGAAGGTCAAAGGTTGCAATTGTGGATATGAAAGACTCAAGTGTATTTTATTCTTCACTTTAAACTATTTACACAAATGGTCCCTCCACTTGTGCGTCTTCATTAAAAGAAGTTTCAATCTTTCTGTTATCACCACCCACATTTAAATTTCATCATACTTATTTATAACTTGACATCCTAAAATTTCTTAATTATTTAACATCCATCAACTTTTAAATTTCCGAATAAAGAGATTTTCATTAATATTACAACTTGATTACATTAAATGCGAAATTTAAACTAAATATCCTCAAATTACAATAATAAAATCTTAGGATGTTACAGCATGGGCTCCACCGCGCTCAAACTTCGTCCTCGAATTTACTTGGATTCGAACAGATGAGGATACTTCATTAACATATCGGCTTTTGTCTCCCAGGTGTGGTTTGCTCCTTTGTGATGCTTCCAACGTATAAGCACCATTTCAATCTCTTTGTTCCTTAGCTTCTTAACTTTAGTATCCAAAACACATTCTGGCTCTTCTGCATATCGGAGCCTCTCATCAATCCGCAACTCAGTATGATCAGCTGTAACATCCGGCATTAAACCAGGTTAGCAACTACGACCTAATCAGTATTTAATAGCCAATTATAACCTAATCAGTTGTCATTAGAAATTAATCAAAGTGATTAACAAGGTTCATGAAGAAATTTAACTCAATTAGAATCAAATTCATTGGTGCAATGAATCGGGAAATCAATTAATCCGATCGATTTACGATATGAAGGATAATTCAACTAAGTACATAATTAAACTTAGATTAGTAACACTAATCATGCATTAATACACTTACTTAACATTAATGATGCAAGATTAAAACAAATCATTAAACAAATGCATTCAAAAGTATTTATGAATTTACATAAAAAGGGAAATACAAGAATACATTCTAAATACATTTATACACAAAAAATGAAAATACATCAAAATATCTTCTAAAAATCTGCCCATAGGGAGGTACAAGTAGGTTTTGACTTCATTTTTATAATACACACTTCCATAACCCATCAAAATCAAATCCTTTTCATCATCTTCTTTCATCTCATCCAACACTCCACTCAACCTCCATTTGAAAGACCAAGACTTTGCCTATAAATAAAGAGCTTCCCTTTCATTATTTTCACACCAAAACTCTTCCTTTTTCTCTCTAAAAACCGGATTCCACACACACACCCACTACAAACATTTTCATTCAAGTGTTCTTGGTGAAATTCAAGTGTTCTTGGTCCAAATCTTGCAAGAGTTCCAACTTCTTCTCAATTTCATACTCCAAATACATCAAAGTAAGTAAATACTAACTTATTTCATCATACATTTATGTTTATATAAGTCTTGCATAATATATATAATCACCAACAACAACAAGTTTCATAAAAACTCAAGTTTATAAGTTTCTAGTTTTTGTTTTTAAGTTGTTTCTTTAAATGTGTTTATGAATATATAAACAAATCATAAAAGTGTTAATATTATGAAAAAAAGTAATATATATGTGTTTTATAACTTGTATACAAATAGTTTTTGAATAAACAACAAAAATCATAAGTTATTTCAAGTTTATATACTGCGGATTTTCGGCAGAAAATTTATATCGATTTTGAAAAATCATAACTAATTCATAACTTAACGAAATGAGTTGACTCTTGTCTCAAAAGTTAGATCTATGTCTTAACTATAGATCTGGAAGTTTTCATAATTTATTTTGGAGTTTAAGACCTCCAGAAATTATTTGGGAAACCGAAAGTTTGACAGCTCAAAAATGGCCAACATAGGGTTTTCAACAAGCTGTTTCCCCAACCTAAACATCTCGAAAAATGGCCGTTCTCAATTCTAAAAATCCTTTGTATATAGTAGTTTAATGTCCTAGAAAACCAAAGCCTAAAACGTTTTGGAGCTTGGTCAAAAACAGCCTCAAAGTAGGCCGAAAAACCTCCGAAAAAGCTGGAAAATTATATATATATATATATAAACTTGACGTTTTAAGCGGGTTTTATTTATAAACTTGTAATGTTGGGTGATTTAAGACATAAAAATCTATAAATATATATATATATATATACATATATATATATATTATCATATATTAGAGATATTAAGTCCCTATTATCATTTAGGGCTCGATTAATCTCGCTCGGTGCACGATCCATCAACTTACGAAAAATTACACTTTTCGCTCGTTTTTGCCATCGCAAGCACGGTGAGTCCTCATAGCCCCTATTTTCACAATGTTATGTTTTGGGGTTGAAATACATGCTTCGTTTTTATATGGACACGAAAACGACTTCATTTCTATTATGTATTACACATGTGGTTCCATCCGCCCTTATATCATGAACCGTTAATTGCATTTATTTGTAAGCGCGAATATATTGTGGATAGATCTATCGGGAGTCATGTCCCCCATTCGGGTTAGTTCGGATAGGTTAACAGTGAGTGCATATATATTTAACACACGGTATTACGTACGGGAATACTGCACAGGGCAAACTCATTTTTAATTAAGCTTCGGTTGCATGATGGTTTATATGTAATACATAACATGGAATTTATGATTTTATAAATTCAAACTCTACTATTGTTGTCCATACAAGTCAGATTTACGTGTAAACCTATGAGCTCACCAACAATTTTTGTTGACGTATTTTAGCGTGTATTTTCAGGAAATTAAGGCAAGTATGCCTTTGGACGTATTTACTTTCAAGCTTCCGCATCCATGGAGTCGCATGCATCTTCAAAATTAACGGAGATTTAGCTGCATTATTTTGGATATTTTAATTATGTAATTAAATCTCTGTATTGTGCGAACTTCATTTCTCATTTCAGACTATGTAAAACATTGCTATATTCTAAAGTTTTAACGATGTATTTTAAAAACGTCCATATAGTGGTCGTTCGTTATGATTATGGTTATGCTTCCGCGACGTCGCGCTTCGTTGCCAACCGGGGTAACGGGGTGTGACAGATTGGTATCAGAGCCATTGTTATAGTGAACTAGGTTGCATTAGTACCTAGACTATTACTGTTACAAAAACTACACTTTCTTCAAGAACTGTGAACACATATATGGACCCTGATGACAATAACATGTCGAACAATACGATTATTATCCTCTTTGATTCAGAGGATGAATTCTCACCCATGGAACAAGGATGCAAAGGTGACACTGAGGTGTACTTTCGATCGGGAACCCACCCAGACCAAATCAATGACGATGTAATGGACCCGTCAAAGCACAAGGAGGGCAATTGTGGCCCTTTAACACAAATTTCTCCACCATTACCACCACAAATTGCACCCTACACCCTATTCGAAATCCATCCCAATGGACCATTGATGAAATTCACCGCTAGGGAAAGGGTGTGACAAGCACAACGGTAGTCTATCTCGGTACCTGCCCATCAGCCAAGCCTGCCGCAGTAGTAACGGGTAAACATAAGAAAGTGGGGATGGATGCCTCACACACTCCAAGAGTGGAGAAACGAGGAAGGGATCCAATGCCAGTTTGAAGTCAGAACACCATCTTCCTCTCAAGTGCCGACACTTACCCAGAAACCTACGTAACAAACGGTGCCTCTCTTGGTGGCGAGGGCCGCCAGACACGACCTCCAATTTTGATAAATCCACGAGGAGCTCCGTGAGATCTCTACAAGGATTAAGAAGGAGACAATGCAAAAACACCAACATACATTGGGCCAACCAGAATACCTAGGCGATCCAACAAGACGGAATCAACGAATTGTGGCAGTGCCTAGCAGAGCGCGAAGCCTGCAATGCAGAGCTAACCCAACGACTTAACGCTCTGGAGTACGGGGAAACCCCGGAGGCATCTCATACTTAGTGCCCTTCTACCATTTTATAGTATTTCTCTAGGTTTTACTATGTGATGTATCTTTAGGGATGTAAGGCTTGAGACTTATCGGAAAACTCCGACCTTATCATGTACAAAGATTAGGTATCAAGCATTTTTATGAAGAACTAAGTTTTATCTATAACTATGTGCACGAGGACATGTAGTACGACAATCTGCCTAAGAAATTTCAAACCCATAGACTTATCCTCTTACCCAATTAGATACCACTTATGCATTTCTACTATCTGATACTGGTGCTGATAGGAGCTTCATATCCACTAAGTTCAGTAAGCAGATAAAATTCATTCTTACACAATTAAGTGCCACTTATGCTATTGAGGTTGATGACAGTGAGACGCTTAAGACAAATAATATAAGTCGAGGATGCTCCTTAGAATTAGTAGGCCGACTCTTTGAAATAGATTTGATGCCCGTCAAACTGAGAAGTTTTGACGTGTCATAGGCATGGATTGACTATCGAAAAATCGTGTAGAAATAGTGTGCAACAAGAAGACGGTTCATATACATTTAGCCAATAAGAAGGTCCTTATTGTCCAAGGCAAAGCAATAAATACCAAAGTAAGCATCATCTCTAGCATTAGGACCTAGAAGGGTTGACAGAGAGGGAGCCAAAGGAAAAGCGGCTCAAAAATATTCTTATTATTTATGGTTACCCCAAAGTCATTCCAGAACACTTACTTGAACCCCCAACAACGAGGCAAGTCAAATTCAAAAATCGTCCTAGTATCAGGTCCTGCACCAGTGGCTCGAGCACCAGGCCGATTAGCCCCATCAATAGTGTAAAAATCGTCCAACCAACCGTAGGAGCTCTTAGATGAAAGGTTTATCAAACTGAGTTCCTCACTTTGGAGGAGCTCCAGTTTTGTTTATAAAGAAGGAGGATGGAACCTTCAGAATGTGCATCAATTACCGAGAGCTAAATAAACTAAAAGAACCGATACCCGCTCACAAAGGATCAATGACTTGTTTGACCAAACTCCAAAAATCAAGCTTCTATTCGAAGATCGACCTGAGGTCTGGTTATCATCAGGTTATAGTTCGCAAGAAAGACATTCCAAATACAACCTTTAGATTCCGTTACGGTCATCATAAATTCCTATTAATGCCGTTTGGATTAACCAGTACCCCAACGGTATTCATGGACCTCATAAATCGGGTGTGCAAACCTTATCTAGACAAATTCGTGATTCTATTCATGAATGACATCTTAATCTACTAACGAAACAAGGAGGAGCACGAGCAAACATTTAAGACTGATTCTAGAGTTGTTGAAGAAAGAACAACTATATGGCACGCTTTTTAAGTTGGACGTTTGGCTAAGATAGGTAAGATTTCTCGGTCACGTGATCAATATTAAAGGGATCCAAATCGACCCCGCAAAGATCGAAGTTATCAGGAATTGGTCAACTCTTAGAACCTCCATAGAGATACGACAATCCTTAAGACATGCCACTTATTATAGGCAATTATCAAAAATTTCTCAAAGATCACCGGAGCTCTAACAAAATTGACCCGAAAAGACATTAAGTATGATTGGGGTGAGGATAAGGAGACATCATTTCAATTATAAAAGCACAAACTATGCAGCACACTTATTTTATCCGAGAGAAGCAAGAAATTTGTAGACGCTTCACACAATGGGTTGATATAGAAAGATAGGGTCATAGCTTATACTTTATGAAAACTTAAGGTTCACTAGGTGAACTACACAATGCATGATCTAGATATTGGAGCAGTAGTCCTTATGCTTAAGACTTGGAGACATTAGTTGTACGGTAAGAAGTGTACTACACTCACAGACCATAAGAGCCTCCAACACATCTTAAGCCAGAAAGAGTCGAATATGAGGTAGCATCGTTGATGGAGCTAATAAGTGATTGCAACTATGAAATTCGTTATCACTTGAGGAAAACTAATGTGGTTGCAGACGCTCAGAGCCGAAAGAAACGAGTTAAGCCGTTAAGAGTACCAGCCCTAGTTATAACCATTCAACCAAACCTTCCTTTTTTAGTTCATGGTGCACAAGTAGAAGATGTTAATGAGGAAAATATGAAAAATAAAGCCCTGCACAGAATGGATAAATAGTTTGGGATAAGGGTTAATGGAAATCGATACTTCATGAATAGAGTTTGGTTACCCTGTTTTTGATAGAGTAAGAAAACTGGTTACGGATGACGGACACAAATCAAGATATGTCGTTCACCCCAGATCCGATAAAATGTATCATAACCGCAAGGAGCTATACTGGTGGCCTAACATGAAGGCTGACATTGCCACATATGTCAACAAATTCCTAACATGCTACAAAGATAAGACAAACATCAGAAACCATATGAGTAATAGTCGGCCGCCAAACCAAATTTTCGCATTCCTACCAATCAAGGAGAACAACAAGATTAATAAGCTAGTCCAAACGTACCTAAAGGACGTCGTCTCCAAACCTGGAGTGCCCATTTCAATCATTTCGGATTTAGATAGCAGATTTACATCTAAATTTTTGGAAATCGTTACAACGAGCTTTGGGTACAAACTTGAACAAGTACCGCATATCACCCTCTGACCAATGGTCAGAGTGAAAGAATGATCCAAACCCTAGAACATATGTTAAGAGCCTGTGTGATGGATTTTGGGAAGTGTTTGGGATACTCCTTTTCCTTAGTGGAATTATCGAACAATAACAATCACACATGTTTTAAGGTTGCTCCGTTTGAGGCACTGTACAGAAAAAAGTGTGGATCACCCCTTTGACGGGTCAAAGTCAGGGATCGTCAAGTCATTGGCCTAGAATCATACTTGAGGCCACCGAAAAGATAGTACAGATACGGAACCACCTAAAAGTTGCCCGCGATTTTCAGAAAAGTTATCTAGACGTAAGGAGAAAATCCTTTGAGTTCCAATTAGGAGAAAGGGTACCGATGAAAGTCTTGCCATGAAAGGGAGTGATACGATTTGGGAAACAAGGATAACTGAATCCTCGTTACATTTGACAATTCAAGGTCTTAAAAAGAATTAGACTAGTAGCTTATCGTTTAGAGCTGCCACCAGAGCTTAGCAGCGTGCACAATACCTTCCATGTATCCAACCTTAAGAAGTGTTTGGATGATGAAACACTCGTTATATCCATGGGCGAGCTAGAGTTAGATGATAAGTTGAACTTCATTGAGCAACCTGTAGAAATAATGGACCGAGAAGTCAAGAAACTAAAACACAGCCGGATCTCGATAATAAAAGTCAGATGGAACTCTAAGCGAGGTCCTGAGTTTATGTGGGAACGCGAAGATCAGTTCCGAGAAAAATACCCTCATATGTTCTCAATTATAACCTAATCAGTGGTTATTAGAAATTAATCAAAGTGATTAACAAGGTTCATGAAGAAATTCAACTCAATTAGAATCAAATTCATCGATGCGATGAATCAGGAAATCAATTTATCCGATCGATTTACGATATGAAGGATTAATTCAACTAAGTACATAATTAAATTAAGATTAGTAACACTAATCATGCATTATTACACTTACTTAACATTAATGATGCAAGACTAAAACAAATCATTAAACAAATGCATTCAAAAGTATTTATGAATTTACATAAAAATGGAAATACAAGAATACATTCTAAATACATTTATACAAAAAAAATGAAAATACATCAAAATATCTTCTAAAGATCTGCCCATAGGGAGGTACAAGTAGGTTTTGACTTCATTTTTATAATACACACTTCCATAACCCATCATAATCAAATCATTTTCATCATCGTCTTTCATCTCATCCAACACTCCACTCAACCTCCATTTGAAAGACCAAGACTTTGCCTATAAATAGAGAGCTTCCCTTTCATTATTTTCACACCAAAACTCTTCCTTTTTCTCTCTAAAAACCGGATCCCACACACACACCCACTACAAACATTTTCATTCAAGTGTTCTTGGTCCAAATCTTGCAAGAGTTCCAACTTCTTCTCAATTTCATACTCCAAATACATCAAAGTAAGTAAATACCAACTTATTTCATCATACATTTGTGTTTATATAAGTCTTGCATAATATATATAATCACCAACAACAACAAGTTTCATAAAAACTCAAGTTTATAAGTTTCTAGTTTTTGTTTTTAAGTTGTTTCTTTAAATGTGTTTATGAATATATAAACACATCATAAAAGTGTTAATATTATGAAAACAAGTAATATATATGTGTTTTACAACTTGTATACAAATAGTTTTTGAATAAACAACAAAAATCATAAGTTATTTCAAGTTTATAAACTGCGGATTTTCGGCGGAAAATTTATATCGATTTTGAAAAATCATAACTATCTCATAACTTAACGAAATGAGTTGATTCTTTTCTCAAAAGTTAGATCTATGTCTTAACTATAGATCTGGAAGTTTTCATAATTTATTTTAGAGTTTAAGACCTCCAGAAATTATTTGAGAAACCGAAAGTTTGACAGCTCATAAATGGCCAACATAGGGTTTTCAACAAACTTTTTCCCTAACCTAAACATCTTGAAAAATGGCCGTTCTTGATTCTAAAAATCATTTGTATATAGTAGTTTAATGTCCTAGATAACCAAGGCCTAAAACGTTTTGGAGCTTGGTCAAAAACAGCCTCAAAGTAGGCCGAAAAACCTCCGAAAAAGCTGGAAAAATATATATATATATATATATATATATATATATATATATATATATATATATATATATATATATATATATATAGGGTCGAGATCCATGGAAAACTATATTAGACTGGAAAACTGGAAAACCATATCAAATGCACATGTTCATTATGATAAAATGTTAAATTTCATGTAAAATTATAATATACATATGTTCAAAATTGCATTATGATTAACTAATTCATATCATCTATATGTTCGTTAAGACAAAATGTTTAATTTCATGCAAAAATGCGTAATATACACATGTTCGTGCATATTGCACATTTGAACATGTGCATATTGTTATTTTGCATGAAATGGAACATTTTATCCTAATGAACATGTAAATTATGTGAACTAGTCAATAATAATGCACATTTGAACATATGTATATTCTAGTTGTGCATTAAATTTAACATTTTACCATAATGAACATGTGCATTAAATTTGGTTTTCCAGTTTTCCAGTCAAAGATGGTTTTCCATGGATCTTGAACCTATATATATATATATATATATATATATATATATATATATATATATATATATATATATATATATATATATATATATATATATATATATATATATATATATATATATATATATATATATATATATATATATATACAGATATATATATATATATATACATACATATATATATATATATATATATACATATATATATCTATACATACATATATATATATACATATCTATATACATATATATATGTATATACATATATATATGTATATACATATATATATATATATACATATATATATATATACATAGATATATATATATATATATATATATATATATATATATATATATATATATATATATATATATATATATATATATATATATATATATATATATATATATATATATATATAAACTTGACGTTTTAAGCGGGTTTTATTTATAAACTTGTAATGTTGGGTGATTTAAAACATAAAAATCTATAAATATATATATTATCATATATTAGAGATATTAAGTCCCTATTATCATTTAGGGCTCGATTAACCTCGCTCGGTGCACCATCCATCAACTTACGAAAAATTGCACTTTTCGCTCGTTTTTGCCATCACAAGTTCGGTGAGTCCTCATAGCCCCTATTTTCACAATGTTATGTTTTGGGGTTGAAATACATGCTTCGTTTTTATATGGACACGAAAACGACTTCATTTCTATTATGTATTACACATGTGGTTCCATCCGCCCTTATATCATGAACCGTTAATTGCATTTATTTGTAAGCGCGAATATATTGTGGATAGATCTATCGGGAGTCATGTCCCCCATTCGGGTTAGTTCGGATAGGTTAACAGTGAGTGCATATATATTTAACACACGGTATTACGTACGGGAATACTGCACAGGGCAAACTCATTTTTAATTAAGCTTCGGTTGCATGATGGTTTATATGTAATACATAACATGGAATTTATGATTTTATAAATTCAAACTCTACTATTGTTGTCCATACAAGTCAGATTTACGTGTAAACCTATGAGCTCACCAACAATTTTTGTTGACGTATTTTAGCGTGTATTTTCAGGAAATTAAGGCAAGTATGCCTTCGGACGTATTTACTTTCAAGCTTCCGCATCCATGGAGTCGCATGCATATTCAAAATTAACGGAGATTTAGCTGCATTATTTTGGATATTTTAATTATGTAATTAAATCTCTGTATTGTGCGAACTTCATTTCTCATATCAGACTATGTAAAACATTGCTATATTCTAAAGTTTTAACGATGTATATTAAAAACGTCCATATAATGGTCGTTCGTTATGATTATGGTTATGCTTCCGCGACGTCGCGCTTCGTTGCCAACCGGGGTAACGGGGTGTGACATCAGCCCAGTCCTCATTTCTAGTAGTGAAGGATTTCCTAAGGTTTCCCACATGAAACACCGGGTGTATGCCCGACATCTCCTTCGGCAACTCCAAATGATAAGATTGATTCATAATCTTTTCTGTTAATCTAAATGGACCAATGAACTTCAGTGTCAGCTTGCCTCTTTCAACAAAACGAGTAACACCTCTCATCGGTGATACTTTCAGATACACCCAATCATTCACTTCAAAACTGAGTGGTTCGTGTATCTTATCATGATAGCATTTCTGTCGATCCTGAGCAGCTTTCATATTCCGTCTGACCAATTGTATCTTCTCATTTGTTTGTTGTACCAATGCCGATTCAGCAATTGGTGTTTCTCTTATTTCTCTCCAACATGTAGGAGTCCTACATATTATTCCTTAGAGTCCCTCAAACGGTGCTTTCTTGATCATTGCATGATAACTATTATTGTACGAGAATTCTATCAGTGTTAGATGGTCATCCCATTTACCTCCCAGATCTAAAATGCAGGACCACATCATATCTTCAAGTGTGAGGATAGTTCTTTCACTATGGATATCAGTTTGCGGACGATAAGCCGTACTCATTGCGATCCTCGTGCCTAACCCTTCTTGCAAAGCCGACCAAAATTTGTAGGTGAAATGACTATCTCGATCAGATACAATAGAATTTGGAACTCCTTGTCTAGTAATAATCTCGCTTATGTGAATCTGTGCCAATCTATCTAATGAATAACTTTCTTTGGTAGGTATGAAATGAGCAGACTTTGTTAATCTATCAACAATAACCCAAATCGCATCATGTCGACGTCTTGTTTTTGGTAACTTAGTGACAAAGTCTATGGTAATATGTTCCCACTTCCATTCAGAAATGTGAAGTGATTGCAAACTGCCATACGGTTGTTGATGTTCGGCTTTCACAAGTCGGCATGTTCCACATCTTTCGACATACTGCCCAATATCCTTCTTTAATCAAGTCCACCAGAAGTCAGCTTTTTAATTCATTGTACATCTTTGTGCTCCCAGGATGTACAAAAAACTTTTACTGATGTGCTTCTTCTATAATAACTTTTCTCATACCCCTAAACTTTGGCACCCAAATCCTTCCGTAAACACCTTTTAACCCAGACTCATCTGATTCCAGAAGCTTTATCTGCACTCTTATATCTTCAACACCAACATTTTCCTCTTTCTAAGGTTCCTTTTGAGCGGCTCTAATATCTTCAATGATTGTGGAGGTCAACATCGTAGAGGTCATCACATAACAACAATCCTTAGCGTATGCTTTATGGATTAGTGCATCTGCAACTACGTTGGCCTTGATGATAAAGTATTTCACAATCGTAATCCTTAATCAGTTCCATTGGCCTACGTTGCCTCATGTTAAGTTCTTTCTTGTTGAAGATGTACTTTAGTGGTCAGTGTACAATTGACACTTAGTTCCATATACGTAGTGTCGCCATAATTTCAAAGCAAATGTGATAGTGGTCAACTCCAGGTCGTGAGTTGAGTAGTCTTTCTCATGCTGCTTTAGCTGTCTCAAGGCATAAGCAATAACCTTCCCATGCTGCATCAATACAACACCGAATCCCAGCCTCAATGCCTCCGTATAGACTACAAAATCTTCATTACCCTCTGGTAGGGCAAGGATCAGTGTTTCGCTTAAACTTTTCTTTAGAATATCGAATGCTTATTGTTGCTGAGTTTTCCATACAAACGACACATTCTTTTTCGTCAGTGCAGTTAAAGGGACTGCAATCTTTGAAAAGTCCTTTATAAGTCTCCGATAATAACCAGATAAGCCTAAGAAGCTCCTAAATTCTGTAGCAGAGCGAGGCGACTCCTAATTCTTTATCGATTCCACTTTAGTCGGGTCCATCGAGATTCCACCTCTACAAATAACATGCCCCAAAAATTGAATAGGTTGCAACCAAAACTCACACTTCGATAATTTGGCATATAAATTTTCCTTCCATAATAAATCTAGTAACTCCTTCAGATGTATAACATGCTTAGCTTCTGACTTAGAGTATACTAGAATATCACTGATAAATACAGTTACTGATTTCTCCAGCATTGGTCTACAAACCCTGTTCATAAGGTCCATAAAAGCAGATGGGGCGTTGGTTAACCCAAATGGCATAACCAGACTCTTGTAGTGCCCATAACGAGACCTGAAATCCGTTTTCGACATGTCCTCCTCTCGAACTTTCAGCTGATGGTACCCATATCGCAAATCGATCTTTGAAAAATAATTCACCCCATGCAGCTGATCATACAAATCATCAATTCTTTGGCACCGAATACTTGTTCTTGATAGTTACTTTGTTTAGCTCACGATAATCGATGCACATTCTCATTGTGCCATCCTTCTTATTTACAAATGGTACTGGCGCTCCCCACAGTGAAGAACTTGGTCGAATGATGCCTTTATCCAACAACTCTTGAAGTTGCTTTATCATTTCTTGCATTTCAGTAGGTGCAAGATGGTACGGAGAACGAGCTATCGTGGCAGCTCTGGGGATCAAATCAATTCGAAATTCTACTTGTCTCCCAGGTGGCACACCAGAAAAGGCTTCCGGAAACACATCCTAGAATTCAGTCACAACAGGCACATCAACCACAATTTTCTTTTCAGCCTTGACATCAATAGCATATGCCAAATAAGACTCACACCCCTTAGCAACCAGCTTTCGGGCCTTAGCAATCGTCAATAGACACAGATCCCCACTTCTCCTATCCTTGTATATACAGATCTCTCGCCCATCCGGTGTAGTTATTTTTATCAGTATCTTCTTGCAAACTATGTGGGCCTCATTCTCGATCAACTAGTCTGTCCCGACTATTATATCAAACTCACCGAACTCTTTTGGAATCAAATCAAGATTGAAGACTACACCTTCAATTACTAATGTACAATTACGATATACTTGATCCACTTTAGCTAAAGTATTACTAGCAGTTTCAATATCAAGCACAACAGATAACTTAGACAAAGGCATCGATAATTGTTGAGCAAAAGTAGTACAAATGTCCGATTGGCACCAGAATCAAACAGAACTCGTGCAGGCATAGAATTAACAATAAACATACCCATGACCATTTCTGGGTCTTCCCTAGCCTCTTCTGCAGTGATTTAAAATGCACGAGCAGGTGTTCTCGTTGGCTGGTTACGGCGGCTGACTGAACCACCACTTGATCCCCTAGAAGATTGTGTCAAAGATGGAGCAGCTGGAGTTTCCTTTCTACGATTCCTACTATAAGGCCCTCATTTACCACACTTATGGTAGGCATCATATTTTCGTGGGCATTTATCTTGATAGTGGCCCAACTCTTCACAACAAAAGCAGGCATGCTCGTCAGTGCACCGACCAAAATGTTCAAGGCGACATTTATTACAGTACTACGGTTCCGTGTTGATTGAGTATGCACGAGCCTGATCTGAAGAAGAAGAAGGTCGACTGTAAGAATGCTGAGATGAGTATTGAGATGAATGAGATGAACCAAAGTAGCCTCCCTCACGTTGGCGTTTTGGCGATGATGGCTGACTGGGATTAGCAGAGGCGACAACATACCCAATCGTATACCCAGACATTATCAGGATTTGTTCAACATTTCTGGCAGCCTCCAGTAGCCAGCAAATGTAGGGTAGCAGACATTGCTCATAACCCTCCTAATTTCAAAATCCAGACCAACCTTGAATCTGGTCACTTTCCGCTCTTCAGTGTCAACTTGATGAGGCGCAAACAAGCTCAGTCTCGTGAACTCCATAGCATATTGTAACACTTTTTTGGTTCCCTACATCAGTGTCATGAATTTGGCTTCCAGTCTACGGTGCTCATCAGCCGGGCAGTATTACTGAGTGAATATCTCTGTGAACTCAGCCCAGGTCATAACAGACACCTTCAGCAGGGTTAAGGTGTTAACCATGGGATTCCACCACATAACTGCATCTTTGGTGACATAGCGGTAGCAAAGCGGACCATGTCCTTCTCACTACAGTCGCTGATTCGAAACGTTCTTTCGGTTGCTGTTATCCATTCCAGTGCAGCAACAACATCTCCCAGCCCATTAAACTCCACAGCTCCATTTCCTTTAAGGTCCTTAAATCGACGACTCCTGCGACAAACGTTGTGCACCTCTTCGCACACGAAGTATGGAAACACATATGAGTACGCAACTCCATCGTGCCATTTACACGGTATAACACATTCAATTGAGGCGGAATCTACCATCGAGGATGCTACACGTGCTCTTCCGGACAATAGAGGGATTAGCTCCAGGTCATCTAGCCTTGCAAGCATCGATTTACCAGTTATAGCATGAAAGACCATCACGTTAATGCACAACAAAGAACACGAAACATGTATTAACATGTAAACAAGCAACAATGTGCAGCAAAATAAAAGTAAGTTAGTAGAGGTCCGAAATTCAGATCTTCGGCCGAAATTAAATTTGTACCCGAGATACATAACCCAAAATTAAACCCATCTGAAGTTCCGGTCCCCCACCCGAAGTTGGGTCTCAAACACCCCGGTACCCCGCTTGGCAACGAGGCATGACGTCGCGGAAACAAATGCATAATCATAATGAACGATCTCTAAATGGGACGTTCTAAAACTACATAAAAATATAAATATCGTTTTACAAGCATCACAAAATACAAAGCCACTAGTGCGGAGATTAAAATACATGACAAAAAGTTTAAGTTATGAGAAGTAATCTCCGCAACGTTTGGAATGCCCGTGGACTCTGAAAAACTTGATAATCTTCTAAACGTGCAATGAACATGATACCTTAGCGTTTACGGTCCTGAGAAAAACATGTTAAATACATCAACATAAATGGAAACACAAGATTTCAGTGAGTTGTAAAATAAAAGTGAATCGTATAATTTAAGTATTAACATAAGCCTCATGACCCCGAAACTTAACTTATGAGTGTCCTTGTGGTATCCAACACCATAATACCAAGAAATGTCAAATAGTTATGGATCTGTGTACAATTGGCACGACCAACCCGGATGGAGGTGTCAACCCAAATAGATCTATCCATAATATTGACGTTTACATAGTAATTAACGGTTAATGATTGAGGGCGATG
>JAANYP010002059.1:40498-99397 GCA_020465985.1 Centrapalus pauciflorus | reverse complement strand
GTTTTTTGTTTATTATTATAAACACCAAAAACGATTTTGACTATATTTTTCGACTAAACGATAGAGAAAATTCTAATCTCAAAACTATAGAAAGTGAAAATTAAATTAACGAAGATTTGATAGAGAGAGAGAAAATAAGAGAGATAGAGAGAGTTTATTTAAGAAGAAAAAGAAACAAAAAATATTTCAGTAACAAAGAAGTATTATCCAAAAAAAAAGTATGATGTCTTTTAAGTTTTAGAGCATATTAAGTCTTACCTAAAAGAAAAGATAAAAAAATCCTTAATATTAGAAACATTGTCTACCATTTATTTCACTATGTATATATGAGGCTATTATGGTTTACATGGTACTGAGCAAAGTAACTAACAGTTAATGACATTTAAAAATTATATTAATGCAAATTTAAATCCACATAAACGGTGTTTTAGAAACACCTCGATACTCGTTTTTATATAAATACTATAAACTACACAATGCATGATGTTAATGCATACTACGTACCATCATAAAAACTTTACTGCATTTGTTTTAATCATTAGTGTAGTTATAGATAAACAGTAAAACGAATATAATATGATGTCTCATACAACAATTTAATTGCAAATACAATTACATCATTTCCTTTCTCCTGATTGCTGCATAACCTCTCAACATTTGTTATCTTATTTTGTTTAAGGCTCATGTTGTAATGGTTAGCGTCTTGGTGACACAACTGGCATATCTTATCCAACACGGCCACATTTCAGACACTTTCCTGTTCGTCTCACGTCCATGACGTATTCTTGGACATTCATACATATTTCCTAACAACCAACTTATGACTGGACATTTGCGGAACATGTTTCAGCACTCGTACACAGGAGCTTTTACAATTGGGTTCAAGCTATCAATTGTGGGTTATTTACCGACAAAATTCGAACAATATGCGGTCTATTCAAATGGGGAGCGTCTCGGTCACTGTTATTGGACAGGTGCCCCCGCTGGCTTTTCTTCGTCCCCGTCCTGACCCACGCCTTGGCCCCCCTTTCTTCCCCCCTGGGAGGCCTTTTCTTCCTCTTCTCTTTCCTTCCCCTCCCATTTGTGGCTTCTTTTTGTTTTGCCTGCCTGGAACCTTGGCGTTTCTTTGCTCACTTGGTCATCCAATTTGTATTGCTTTATGCTTGTTGTGCTCCCTCACTCCTTATCATACTACCACTGTACCCTTTTGATAGTTGCTATTAACTTATTCAGGGTTCTTCTGCTGTGTGTACAATCTCGAGCTACCAGAATAGAGGGGGAAGAAAGCAGGACAAAAAGGGGATTGCTTGAGTCAGATCGGAAGGAGAGAAGGTCTATGGGGAGAGGGAAGCTTAAATAAAGTTCTAAGGTAAATTAAAACTAACCCCGAGCGACATTAAGAATTGGATTCCTATAGTGAATCTCCATAGCCGGTGGGTGAATCTGGGTATTTGTGGAAGATGATGGAGCATTTCTCATTTGTGTGTAACATGAGAAAAGAGTTCGAATGTTTACTTTTTATTTTTTAACTTATTCAAATAAAAACTAAAATCACATATGGGTGCCACCATTGATGCCAAATTGCAACCATAAGATAACAACCATTTCAAAGAGATAAAAAAAAAATGGGTTCCACGAAATGAACTTTTTAGATAATATTTTTGTTGGATGGACATCCGAGAAATAACATAAGTGCGTTGTTTTTTTTTGCATATCTTTTTTTTTTAGTTATTTTTTGATACACTTTTATTTATCATGATATGATGTAACTATCTTTAAAAATATTTTATATTATGGATTTTTATCTTAAGTTTTAGGGATAAAAAAGTAAATCAATTAACGATTCTGATTTTATGAATCCACGCATAACGTGGATAAATGTTAATAAATAATTGGTTATAATATATTTATGTAAAATTAATACATATAAATATTAAAAATTCATAAAAATACATTAATAGTATGGTTATTTGTTATAGTCTCCTTTATTATTATTATTATTATTATTATTATTATTATTATTATAATATATATATATATATATATATATATATATATATATATATATATATATATATATATATATATATATATATATATCATACAACCAACTTCCAAAGTCACTATACTTAGTTTTGAACTCTCGAATGTATGTTTTCATTAATATCGACTCGCAATAGATTAGGGGGAGAATTTCATATATAAATATATGTAATTGTAAACTTTAAATATTACGTATATATCATTGCAAAAATCTTTATTACATGCTAGTCTATTACCCGCGTATTACGCAGATACTTTTAATATATATAAAATATAATAAATTAAATGGTAAAGATGTTAATACTATTTTTTTTAAGAAAAGTATGTAAGAATGATGTTATTATCTATTATGACATCTTTATTTTACATATATATATATATATATATATATATATATATATATATATATATATATATATATATATATATATATATATATATATAAAATAGTAATTATTTTCTTATATTTTTTAAAATTTTTATTATATTATATAATAGTTAATAAGGGCAACCTAAAAAGGAGCCTACTAATTGATGATACCTTTACAAATTATTTATGACTTGGACACTAATTCCATCAGTCTCCCACTTAGACAAGTTATCAGCTACTATTTGTCTAAGTCTATCACTTTAACTAGCAGGGAGTGTCATCTCTAATCACAACTGCCAAACTCTGAATCTTATCAGAGTCAGTCCTTTAGATAAGGGATCAACTATTTCTTTGTTCTATGATATCATATGAAATTGAGACATGGATTTGTAATCAATCTTGAGTTTCAAAATTATGTTTCTGATTTCGATTAATTTGACTATGTGAGACTACCGAACTGAACACATCAATTTAGTCTCGGTCGGGCCCGACACTTTCAAGTCACATTTAATCATCAGAGGGCCCATAGATATCTCTTTTTTACTAAGGCAAAAGGAACAAATGCCTTTGAATACTCGACGCTAGTGAAATAATCATGTCATAACTAGGACATCCTTTATAACTCGCATTTAGCTATGCGTTTGAATGAAATAAGGTACAACAGACTAGAAAACTATAACCTCACTGTATCTCCGCTTGAGAATAGAGGATATTATCAGCTTACAATTACTTGAGATCTTGATCCATGAAGTAACTTTCTAAGTGCGGGTTTTCCTATACTTAAATCTTTATTAAGAACCCATGAGCAGTACAACAAACTCTATGCCATGTCTAACTCTTAGACAATCTACTACGACTCTATGACAGTCTTTATTCAACACTAACTTCCGGTAGTATGATCGACTGAGGATTTTGAATAAAATAAATTACTCGGAAAGTGGGTTCTAAACATGCAAAAGAATACCCAACCAGATTGTGCCCGACTGTCATCTCTATATGTTTGGAAACTCGCTTCATAGTAACCTGTCACTTTGAGTTCATCTTCTCCACCATAGACCAACAAGCTGTCCTTAGTATTTCTCAAATACTTCAGAATATTCTTGACCGCTGTTTAATGACCTTCACCAGGATTCTACTGATGTCGACTCACCATGCTCAAGGAAAATGAGACATCAGGCCTCGTAGACGTCATGGCATATATTATCGATCCGATGGCCGAAGCATATGGAATTCGACTCATTCTGACTTGTTCCTCCTCTGTGTTCGGACTCAGATTTTTGCTAATCTTTATGCCGTGATTTAAGGGAAGATTCCCTTTCTTAGATCTCTCCATATTGAAAATTTTAAATATTTTATCTAAGTACGTATCCAGACTTAGTCCAATTAGAAGTTTTGATCTATCTGTGTAAATCTTACTACCCAGAATGTAAGCTGCATTTCCCAGATCTTTCATACCAAAACACTTTCCCAACCAATCTTTTAGACTCTGTAATGTTGGGATATTGTTTCCTATGAGCAGTATATCATCGACATACAATACCAGGAAGATTACAGTACTCCCACTGACCTTGACATATATACACGACCCGTCTTCGCTTCTAGAAAATCCAAACTCTGTGATTTTCTCATGAAAGCAAAGATTCTAGCTACGAGAAGCTTGCTTGAGTCCATAATTGGCCTTCTGAAGCTTACACACTCTCTTAGGATACTTTGCGTCTACAAAACTCTCGGGTTGCGTCATAAACACATCCTCTGTTAGTTTTTCGTTAAGGAAAACCATTTTGACGTTCATCTGCCATATTTCATAATCATGAAATGCAGCTATGGCAAGCACTATTCTAATAGACTTTATTTTAGCTACTTGTGAGAAAGTCCCCTCATAATTAATCATGTAGGTTTGAGTATAGCCCTTTGCCACAAGTCTAGCTTTGTACGTGTGTACCTTTCCATTCATGTTTGTCTTTTTCCTAAATATCCTTTTACAACCCACCGTCATGAGACCAGGTGTGGGATCAACCAAATTCCAAACTTGATTGCCATACACGGATTCAATTTCGCTATTCATAGCGTCCTTCCACTTAGCAGCCTCAGGGTCTGCCATCGCTTCCCGATAGTTAGCTGGCTCATCCAAATCGACTAGTGTACAATCACTAATCATTAGCCTCCTATTCAATATGAAAACCATAATAGAACTGAGAAGGATTTCAAACTCTACTGGATCGGCAAACGGGTAAGGAAATGTCAATTGACTCAACAGGAATTTCCGCCTCTGGTTGAGTGTCAGTGTTTGTAACGGGTTCTTCATCGGCGGACTCTTGAATCTCATCAAGATCGATCGTACTCCCACTGTCCTCTTTAGACATCATTTCCATCTCAAGGAATACTTCTGTTCGAGCTACAAACACTACATTTTCATGTGGCCTGTAAAACAGATATCCAAATGACTCTTGTGGGAAACCGACGAACAGACTCTTTTCAGATCTTTGCTCGAGTTTGTCTGGAGTTTCTCTTCTGCCGAAAACCTCACAACCCACGATCTTGAAATGCTCAATGGAAGGATGCTTTCCCTTCCATAGCTCGTAAGGTATCTTCGAAACCCTGTTAGTGGGTACTAGATTTATGATATGCGCTGCAGTCTCCACAGCGTAACCCCAAAAACTCATTGGAAGTGTTGCTCGACTTACCATAGATCTGACCATGTGTAACAACGTCCTATTTCTCCTCTCCGCTACTCTGTTGGAGGAGTTAACTAGGAAACTATTCCACAGCTTCTAAGATGGTCAAGAAACTCAATACAAAGGTACTCTCCTTTCCTGTCGGATCAAAGAACCTTTATCTTTCTGCTCAGTTGATTCTCTACTACACTTTGAAATATTTTGAACATATCCAAAGTGTTAGACTTATGTTTAATCAGATAAACATATCCAAATCTACTATAGTCATCAGTAAAGGTGACATAGTATCGATTTTCATCTTTTGTGGTGCATCGGAATGGTCCACACACATCTGTGTGGATCAAATCCAAGAGTCTTTCACCTCTTTCACATGTTCCAGTGAATGATGATTTAGCCATGTTGCCCAGTAAACAAGATTCACATACATCAACAGATTTGAGGTCGAATGTTTCCAACACTCCATCCTTTGGAGTTTGGCGATGCATTTCTTGTTTATGTGTCCAAGAAGACAATGCCACAATTTGGACTTATCAATTTCATTTGCAGAATCAACATTCAATACCAAATTGCTATCACATTCAACATTTTCATATATGTCATTGTACGCAGAAGCTTTGAAAATAAAACAATCATTGTGATGAATTAAAATATCACCATTATTATTATCAAAAGAAAAATAATAACCATTCTTGTACAATGCATATAAGGAAATAATATTTCTATTAATCTCAGGTGAATAACAGCAATTATCTAACATGATCATAACTCCTGACTTCAGCATAAGCTCGAACTTGCCAATTTTCTTCACATGTGTGATCTTCTTATTTCCCATGACAAGGTTCAGCTCTCCATGCCTCAGATTCATACTTTTCTTTAGCCCCTATAGAGCAAATGTGAGTATCACATCCTGTATCAAGGACCCACGAATTAGAAATAGAAGTATTATAGAGTTTGATCATAAACAAACCTGAAGTGCTACCCTTCTCGACCTTCCCGTCCATAAGGTCCTTCAGATACGTTGGGCAGCTGCGCTTCCAATGCCCCTTCCGATTGTAGTAAAAACATATTGCCTCCTTCGGGTTACTCACAGGCGCAATTCCAGACTCTGTCTTCCTTTGGGACCCTTTCTTGGACTTTCCTTTAGGGGTCTTCTAGGAGGACTTCCTTTTCTTTGAAGCTTGACCGACAGATAACACAGGGGCTCATTGCAGACGCCATGATGCACGACACCTTGTTAGCATCATCGTAGTCTTTTTGGTGTTTGTCAATCTCTTCCTGGGTCCAATTTTGATCGATTGTGGGAATCTGTTCGTCATACTCTTTGTTCTCGTATCTCAGGGTGAACCTTAGATTTCTCATCCTGTCCAAGTAATTCTGACCAGTCAGTCTTTACCGTCCCAAAACAGAGAGGAGTGAGAAATTTGATGAAGAATTGGGAGTAGGAGTGAGAACACCATTAGGGGCAGACATCTGTGAGATAAAGTTTTAGTTAGTATGAATATTCCTTAATTAATTAACCAATTTAATTTAAGGCTACGATCCGTATTTTGTGTTCGTTTTGGGAAGAGGGTCGTCGTAATCACGCCACGAATTATTTTAGGTAGACAATACTCTTGTCAATTTCAATCTCTATGAAACTCCTAGATCTTTTGAGATTCATTGATTTTCATCAATAACATGTTAATCTCAGTTATGCTCATCCACCATTCATGACTGGGATGTCGAGGATCATGAACTAGATGGAGAATCTAACCATGCAAAGCCTGTGTGATACCCGGCACGAGTACGCTCGAGAATCATGAGTCTCACATCATTTCTAATTATTATGCCTCACGTTAATTTGTCGGTTAACCACACACGCTCCATTAACAGTTCATATAAGGAATGTGCAGTTTTCATGGGTTAACATACTAATTCACTTTTGATATATTTAAAAAGGGATTTTTTTTTTAGTACTTTAGATTAATACTTTCAATCTGAACATTATCCTAACAAAAGTTCTCGGTAGCTCCATTGAACGCACAATGAGGCGGCTGAGCCGACTCTGATCTGACGGCTAGTGCCCAAAGTAGAAACATCTCTAATGGTTCACACCCAATGAACCAAAGAGAGTATCTATAACTATTCTTCAAGTTCAAATTATCTTGAGTCCCAAAAGTTGGATCCCTTTCAGAATCTAGGAACTTAATTAATGAACGATTTGGAAGCTAGAATGCAACCCTATTTACAGTTGAGTGGAACCCTAAATTAGGGTTGCAGAGGATGTGAGAACCCCCTATAGGGGTCGGCCACATACCTTAAGCCCATTAGGATTTCTGAAATTTTCTGTTAATTGCACTTTGGTCTCTATACTTTCTTAACTAATCCTGTTAGTTTCTGATTAATTTATTAACTATTAATAAATTAACAAACTAACTCATTAATTAATTATAATCAATTATTAAGTTTCTAATTAATTTATTAAACATATTAAATTAACGAACCAATTAATTTTTTATTTATATAATTTTAATTCTAAATAGTATTATATCACATATTTATTTAATTCTCTTTATGATTCAATGAGGGCAACCCAAAAAGAACTCTACTAATTAATAATAACTTTACAAATTAGTTATGACTTGGACACTAATTCCAACAATATGTTATATAACTTATTTTTATTGTATTCTTGTAATAACTAATAAAAAGTAACATAATAACAATAATAAAATAATTAAAAACAGGATCAAAAAAAATTTGATTAGGACCTAAAGTGAAATAGGTTAAAAATGTTGGGCTTAATATGAAAAAAAAACAAACAAACATGTTTTCATGTTTTTAGTTTGCGATTTAGACATTTCGTGTTTTTTTCCTAATAAAATCCTCAAGTTATTGTTTTCAACCCGGTTTTCGGAAAAGTTTGTCTTTTTTTTTTTCATAATCAACCCTGACTTTTTCTATATAAAAACCAACACGTTTTCACTATTTTTCTCCAAATGGTCCACAAACTTGAAGACCTTTTTGAAAAAATAAAGAAAAATTTCAAAAATCACAAACAAATATATTACTTAAGGATTTTATTGGTAAAATATAACATGGAGGATCTAAACCGTAAAAACGTGAAAAACATGTTAGCTTTTTTCATATTAAACCCAAAAACGTTTGTACTGATATTTTTAGACTAAACGTAAGATAAAGTCCTAATCTTAAAACTATAGAAAGTTAAAAATTAAATAAAGATTGAGAGAGAAAATAGAGGGAGTTTTTTTATTGGAAGATAAAAGAGAAAAAATATTTCAGAACAAAGAAGTATTAATCCAAAAAAAGTATGATATCTTTTAAGTTTTAGTAGCATATAAATTACCTAAAAGAAAAGATAAAAAATACTTAAATTAGAAACATGTCTACCATATATTTCACATGAAAGAGGCTATTATGGAATTAAATGGATTCGAACAAAGTAGCTAAAAGTAAATTGATTTTAAAAATATATTAATGCAATTTAATTCCACAGATAAAAGGATTTAGAAACAAATCGATAATCGTTTATATAAACACTATAAATAAAATGCATGATGTTAATGCAATATTAAAGTACCATCATAAAAATTAATTGCATATTTTTTATATAGTATTGTTATAGATAAAAGAAACCTATATAATATGATGTCTCATAACAAAATTTATGTGCAAATACAATACACATTTCATTTCTACGATATGATGCATAACCTACTCACATTTGTTATCTTATTTTGTTTAATTGCTTCATGTTGTAATGGTTGTGCCTTGACGACACACTGGCATATCTATGTCACAAGCTACATTTCAGACACTTTCAATGTTCGTATCACGTCAAATGAAGATAATCTTGGAAATCATACTATTTCATACCAAGAAACTTATGACTGGACATTTTGCCAAAATGTTTTCGGCACTCATTTCACTGGAGAATTTACATGGGGTTCAAGATATCAATTTGTGGATTTATTTGACGGAAAAATTCGAAAAATATGCGGTCTATTCAAATGGAACGCTGGTCAATGTTATTGGACGGTACGAACAGATGGATTTTATGTGAGTAAAAATAATGACAACATTGGAAACTTTATTAAACCATGGGGAACTATATAATATTATATTTACTTCAATAAAGTTTTATGGATAATTTTGTTTCTGAATGCATGTCATTGGCGTTTATTTAGTTTATCTGGTAATCAATATTGTATGGCTTTATAATAGTTTTGTTCCCTTAATAATTTATCATACTAAAAGTACAAGTTTGATGGTGATTTTAAGTTATCAATTTTCTTCTTATTTTTGTTTAAAATTATATATACATAATATATTGGTAAGATATATATATAAATTTATTTTTAATTGAGATAAATCTTTGTTTATAGGCAATGATTAATAATTTCTAGTAAATTAACTAAAACCATATCGAGATCTATTCAAAATCGAAGAAGAAAACATAAAAAACTTCAGCATTTGAAGAGTAAAGCTCAAATCTCGTAAACCTTCTATCCTTAAATATGGAAAACCATTCAATGTTTAATTCTAAGGTGTCGTTTGGATTATATAAAATGATGGATTATAAAATGATATGGTTTTAAAATATTTAGGGGGATGCGTGGATTATGAAAGGTGGAGAAATGTGAAATATGAATTACTAAATGAAGCTAAATCCTTTATTTTTATATTTTATCCAAACATGACACGAGAGGATTTCTAAAATCCAAATTCTAACTGAGTTGTTTAAATCCACCAATCCAAACGACATCTAATTGAATTCCGATAGTGAATCTCCATAGCCGGTGGGTGAATCTGGGTATTTGTGGAAGTTGATGGAGCATTTCTCATTTGTGTGTAACATGGGAAAAGAGTTCGGATGTTTACTTTTTAATTTTTTTAACTTATTCAAATAAAAACTAAAATCACATATGGGTGTCACCATTGATGCCAAATTGCCAACATAAGATAAAAACCATTTCAAAGAGGATGCTTACGGGATTTGTGTAAGAATTTTTAGAGCGTCAATTATATATTTTTGAATGCACACATGTATGTGAATTTATTCACCCTTAATCCCTTTCCAAACTCTGTTTTTAAACCAGAAATACATATGTATGTGAATTGTATTGATAGTTGTTCCATTATCTCTTCATTAGGTCATTGATTTTATGTAGGGAACAACAATTAGAAGAAAGTAGACGTTGACATTACAATAATTAGAAGATGTACTTTGTCTCTTGAAATAAAATCTGTAAAAGCCATTTGGTCATCTAATTATGCCATGGGGTTGAGTTGCGTTGGTAGAATTCGACTCCCAAGATCTCAATCTCTCTTTCTATACGTCCTCTTGATCATATTCTCTCACTCTCATGGCTTTGGCACATTAGTATGTTTTTTGATCAAAATCGCTCTCTTTCTTTTACTAATATTTGAAACACAGGGTATTATGAATATATGGGTTTATTACGTAAATTCCATTAACACTCAATGCGTGATTGTGTGTCTATTTTGAACAATTTATTATCATGAAAATGAATGTGTTTATTGACATTCAATTTGTGTCTATTTTGATCATTGTCTTTATGTGTGCTCTTGCTTTCTCTTCGGTCTTCAGTGGCACCATTCTCAAGCATATAGCACTGCATTGATTTCAAACGTCTCATCTTTCAAGTTCGTCCAACTTACTAAACACATCGTAAACATTATGTGTTAATCTTTGTTACAGTTGCCCTTCATATGATGCAAGGTATGTAATTTACTCAAATACTCCAAAGAAAGTTCTCTATTAGATGATCGTGAGTGAACCTGAAATTCTCCCAGCTGATCCTTCTCCACCATCTGTGTGGATCAAGAATATATGTAAGAAATTATTATTATAGGATTTATATTGTTAAATAGCAATCTTTCTTTGCCAAATAGAAGGCTTAGAACTATTACTTTGTTGTGCTTGGAAACACAAAACAAAACTTGCAATTTGTGTCTACAACTTTTAGTTTGGTAGTGGACGTCCTTTACTATCTCTTAATCTTATTAAGATTTTGGTAACTATTTTCTGACTAAACATATGTAAAGCATATAGGCAAACAATCCATGTGGTATTAAGGTAAAAATTTATCAAATGAGAAGGGCATGTAATATCCAACTTTTTCTTTCGTGATTCCTTTATTTTTTAACTCTAAATACTTGAAAGCGGACAGTTGCATAAAAAATTTACATGAATTCGTTAAAATCAGAGTAGTGATACATAGTACATAAGAAATGAATAAGCTACATATGAATAAACTACAGAAATTTGATTTACTTAACTTTTCATTTATTTACAATCTACTCTTGGATAGAAGATTAGGCTATCCAACAGAAGAATAATTAAGGACAGTAGAAAACATTATTTTAGGATTTTTTTTTAAGACTTTATAATTGTAAGTTTGGTGTTCATACATTACAATTGCAATTGTTTTTTCTGTTATAACCCGATTGAATTGTATTAGTTTTTGTAAAGCAAAAATATTTACCTCGGATTACAAAGATGTCTTTCTACGTCTTTGATATACATTTTTTTTTCAACATTTAATTGAGTCGAGTTAACCATAATTTCATCTTAAAAGTTATGCTCGATTAAGCATGAGTAATATTGTCAAACTCTACGTAAGTCAATTATGCAAGCACTACAAAAAGGTCATTTAGTGGCATATATATGTCACTAAATATAAGAAATTTGTCAACCAGTAAGCCTAATAACATCAAAATGTGTATTTACCAATGCACTACAAAAAGGTCATTGTGTTGGCTAAAATGTAAGACTAATAACATCAAAATGTGCATTTACTAATGCCCTTATTAAGCAAGAAGTTCAAGGCGTAGTCATCACACATTTTCATAAGAGGGTAATTTTTGTAAGCATTGAACAAGGAACAACAACCATACTTACGTTTTGATAATAAGCTTTGGCAAAACAATAATTCTATTCTAAATAAAGTGATAAACATTTCATCTCGATTCGTCGCAAAATTTGAAAATGTATAAATCAATCCTTTCCCATAAATTCTTTTCATCAAGAGTGTCAGTTCAAAAAATAATATATGTAGGATAGAAAAGAAAGTAAGACCTACACATCTCATCAGATAAAAGTAATATCACATATAAAAATAATGATAATGTAGCATCAAAGAATGATGTGGTATTGAACAAGCATGTCACAAAATGAAAACGATTAGTCGTCGCCGCTTTGCGCGGTTACACTACTAGTATTATATAACTTATTTTGATTATATTATTGTAATAACTAATAAAAAGTAACATAATAACAATAATAAAATAATTAAAAATACGACCAAAAAATTAATTTGATTAGGACCTAAAGTGAAATAGGTTAAAAATGTGGGTTTAATATGAAGAAAACAAACATGTTTTCATTTTTTTTTTTTTTCGATTTAGACATTCCGTGTTTTTTTCTAATAAAATCCTCAAGTTATTGTTTTCAATCCGTTTTTCGAAAAAGTTTGTTTTTTTTTTTTTCATAATCAACCCTGACTTTTTCAATAAAAAACCAACATGTTTTTACTATTTTTCTCCAAAAGGTCCACAAACTTGAAAAACTTTTTGAAAAAATAAAGAAAATTTTCAAAAATCATAAACAAATATATTACTTAAGGATTTTATAGGTAAAAAATTATATGGAGGGTCTAAACCGTAAAAACGTGAAAAACATGTTACTTTTTTGTATATTAAACCCAAAAAAGTTTATACTTATATTTTTAGACTAAACGTAAGATAAAATTCTAATCTTAAAACTATAGAAAGTTGAAAATTAAATAAAGATTGAGAGAGAAAATAGAGAGAGTTTATTTATTAGAAGATAAAAGAAACAAAAAATATTTCAAAACAAAGAAGTATTAATCCAAAAAAAGTATGATATCTTTTAAGTTTTAGTAGCATATAAATTACCTAAAAGAAAAGAAAAAAAATACTTAAATTAGAAACATGTCTACCATATATTTCACATGAAAGAGGCTATTATGGATTTACATGGATACGAGCAAATTAACTAAAAGTTAATTGACTTTAAAAATATATTAATGCAATTTAAATCCACAAATAAAAGGTTTTAGAAACAAATCGATAATCGTTTATATAAATACTATAAATAAAATGCATGATGTTAATGCAATACTAAAGTACCATCATAAAATTAATTGCATTTGTTTTTATATTAGTGTAGTTATAGATAAAAGAAACCTATATAATATGATGTCTCATAACAAAATTTAATTGCAAATACAATACACATTTATTTCTATGATATGATGCATAACCTACTCACATTTGTTATCTTATTTTGTTTAATTGCTTCATGTTGTAATGGTTGCGTCTTGGTGACACACTGGCATATCTTTATCACAAGCCACATTTCAGACACTATCAATGTTCGTCTCACATCATATGAACGTATTCTTGGAAATCATACTATTTCATACCAACAAACTTATGACTGGACATTTTGCGAAAATGTTTTCAGCACTCGTTACACAGGAGAATTTACATGGGGTTCAAGATATCAATCTGTGGGTTTATTTACCGGAAAAATTCGAAAAATATGCGGTCTATTCAAATGGAGCGCTGGTCACTGTTATTGGACGGTGACAACAGATGGATTTTATTTGAGTAAAAGTAATGACAGCATTGGAAACTTTATTAAACCATGGGGAAGTTTATAATATTATATTTACTTCAATAAAGTTTTGTGGATTATTTTGTTTCTGAATGCATGACATTGGCGTTTATTTAGTCTATCTGGTAATCAATATTGTATTGCTTTATGATGGTTTTGATCCCTTAATAATTCATCATACTAAATGTACAATTTTGATGGTGATTTTACTTTAATCAGTTTTCTTCTTATTTTTGTTTACAATTATATATACATAATATATTGGTAAGAAATCAGTACAAATTTATTTTTTATTCAGATCGTAAATGAGATAAGTCTTTGTTTATAGGTAATGATTAATAATTTCTAGTAAATTAACTAAAACCATATCGACATCTAATTGGATTCCTATAGTGAATCTCCATAGCCGATGGGTGAATCTGGGTATTTGTGGAAGATGATGGAGCATTTCTAATTTGTGTGTAACATGGGAAAAGAGTTCGAATGTTTACTTTTTATTTTTTAACTTATTCAAATAAAAACTAAAATCACATATGGGTGTCACCATTGATGCCAAATTGCAACCATAAGATAACAACCATTTCAAAGAGATAAAACAAAATGGGTTCCACGAAATGAACTTTTTAGATAATATTTTTGTTGGATGGACAACCGAGAAATAACAAAAGTGCGTTGTTTTTTTTTTCATATCTTTTTTTTTAGTTATTTTTTGATACACTTTTATTTATCATGATATGATGTAACTATCTTTAAAAATATTTTATATTATGGATTTTTATCTTAAGTTTTAGGGATAAAAAAGTAAATCAATTAACGATTCTGATATATATATGATACTAGTTTATGAATCCACGCATAACGTGGATAAATGTTAATAAATAATTGGTTATAATATATTTATGTAAAATTAATACATATAAATATTAAAAATTCATAAAAATACATTAATAGTATGGTTATTTGTTATAGTCATTATTTAATAGTATTTACTATTTTAATAGTATGGTTATTTGTTATAGTCTCCTTTATTTTATATATATATCATACAACCAACTTCCAAAGTCACTATACTTAGTTTTGAACTCTCAGAAATGTATGTTTTCATTAATATCGACTCGCAATAGATTAGGGGGAGAATTTCATATATAAATATATGTCATTGTAAACTTTAAATATTACGTATATATCATTGCAAACTTCTTTATTACATGCTAGTCTATTACCCGCGTATTACGCAGATATTTTTAATATATACAAAATATAATAAATTAAATGGTAAAGATGTTAATACTATTTTTTTTAAAGAAAAGTATGTAAGAATGATGTTATTATCTATTATGACCTCTTTATTTTACATATCTCTCTCTCTCTCACTCTATATATATATATATATATATATATATATATATATATATATATATATATATATATATATATATATATATATATATATATATATATATAATAGTAATTATTTTCTTATATTTTTTAAAATTTTTATTATATTATATAATAGTTAATAAGGGCAACCCAAAAAGGAGCCTACTAATTGATGATACCTTTACAAATTATTTATGACTTGGACACTAATTCCAACAGTCTCCCACTTAGACAAGTTATCAGCTACTATTTGTCTAAGTCTATCACTTTACCTAGCAGAGAGTGTCATCTCTAATCACAACTGCCAAACTCTGAATCTTATCAGAGTCAGTCCTTTAGATAAGGGATCAACTATTTCTTTGTTCTATGATATCATATGAAACTGAGACATGGATTTGTAATCAATCTTGAGTTTCAAAATTATGTTTCTGATTTCGATTAATTTGACTATGTGAGACTACCGAACTGTACACATCAATTTAGTCTCGGTCGGGCGCGACACTTTCAAGTCACATTTAATCATCAGAGGGCCCATAGATATCTCTTTTTTACTAAGGCAAAAGGAACAAATGCCTTTGAATACTCGACGCTAGTGAAATAATCATGTCATAACTAGGACATCCTTTATAACTCGCATTTAGCTATGCGTTTGAATGAAATTAGGTACAACAGACTAGAAAACTATAACCTCACTGTATCTCCGCTTGAGAATAGAGGATATTATCAGCTTAGAATTACTTGAGATCTTGATCCATGAAGTAACTTTCTAAGTGCGGGTTTTCCTATACTTAAATCTTTATTAAGAACCCATGAGCAGTACAACAAACTCTATGCCATGTCTAACTCTTAGACAATCTACTACGACTCTATGACAGTCTTTATTCAACACTAACTTCCGGTAGTATGGTCGACTGAGGATTTTGAATAAAATAAATTACTCGGAAAGTGGGTTCTAAACATGCAAAAGAATACCCAACCAGATTGTGTCCGACTGTCATCTCTATATGTTTGGAAACTCGCTTCATAGTAACCTATCACTTTGAGTTCATCTTCTCCACCATAGACCAAGAAGTTGTCCTTAGTATTTCTCAAATACTTCAGAATATTCTTGACCGTTGTTTAATGACCTTCACCAGGATTCTACTGATGTCGACTCACCTGTATAACATATATCCAAATGACTCTTGTGGGAAACCGACGAACAGGCTCATTTCAGATCTTTGCTCGAGTTTGTCTGGAGTTTCTCTTCTGCCGAAAACCTCACATCCCCAGATCTTGAAATGCTCAATGGGAGGATGCTTTCCCTTCCATAGCTCATAAGGTATCTTTGAAACCTTGTTAGTGGGTACTAGATTTATTATAGGCGCTGTAGTCTCCACAGCGTAACCCCAAAAACTCATTGGAAGTGTTGCTCGACTCACCATAGATCTGACCAGTGAAACAACGTCCTATTTCTCCTCTCCGCTACTCCGTTGGAGGAGTTAACTGGGAAACTATTCCACAGCTTCTAAGATGGTCAGGAAACTCGATACGAAGGTACTCTCCTTTCCTGTCGGATCAAAGAACCTTTATCTTTCTGCTCAGTTGATTCTCTACTACACTTTGAAATATTTTGAACATATCAAAAGTGTTAGACTTATGTTTAATCAGATAAACATATCCAAATCTACTATAGTCATCAGTAAAGGAGACATAGTACCGATTTCCGTCTTTTGTGGTGCATCAGAATGGTCCACACACATCTGTGTGGATCAAATCCAAGAGTCTTTCACCTCTTTCACATGTTCCAGTGAATGATGATTTAGCCATGTTGCCCAGTAAACAAGATTCACATACATCAACAGATTTGAGGTCGAATGATTCCAACACTCCATCCTTTTGGAGTTTGGCGATGCATTTCTTGTTTATGTGTCCAAGAACACAATGCCACAATTTGGACTTATCAATTTCATTTGCAGAATCAACATTCAATACCAAATTGCTATCACATTCAACATTTTCATATATGTCATTGTACGCAGAAGCTTTGAAAATAAAACAATCATTGTGATGAATTAAAATATCACCATTATTATTATCAAAAGAAAAATAATAACCATTCTTGTACAATGCATATAAGGAAATAATATTTCTATTAATCTCAGGTGAATAACAGCAATTATCTAACATGATCATAACTCCTGACTTCAGCATAAGCTCGAACTTGCCAATTTTCTTCACATGTGTGATCTTCTTATTTCCCATGACAAGGTTCAGCTCTCCATGCCTCAAATTCCTACTTTTCTTTAGCCCCTACAATATAGAGCAAATGTGAGTACCATATCCTGTATCGAGGACCCACGAATTAGAAATAGAAGTATTGTGGAGTTTGATCATAAACAAACCTGAAGTGCTACCCTTCGTGACCTTCCCGTCCTTAAGGTCCTTCAGATACGTTGGGCAGCTGTGCTTCCAATGCCCCTTCCGATTGCAGTAAAAACATATTGCCTCCTTCGGGTTACTCACAGTCGCAATTCCAGACTCTGTCTTCCTTTGGGACCCTTTCTTGGACTTTCCTTTAGGGGTCTTCCAGGAGGACTTCCTTTTCTTTGATGCTTAACCGACGGATAACACAGGGGCTGCAAGAGCTTCATCCTTCTTGATGCCCTGCTCAGCTGTTTGAAGTAGATTGTGGAGCTCCATGATTGAGGTCTCTTTTTTTATTCAGATTCATTTAGTAAGAGACCACGAACTGGTTGTATACCACAGGCAAACCAGAGAGGATGATGTTAGTTGAAAACTCGGAGTCGAACACCATGTTGAGAGATTCCAGCCTATCAAAGTACCCTTTTATCTCGAGGATGAAGGCACAGATAGAAGCCCTAGGCTTTGGCTTGCAGGCCAGGAGAAATTTCACCACATCAAGGCGTTCCTTGCTCGCCTTAGTCTGGAACATTTCTTTTAATTGCTAATTCGTCTCATAAACCCACTTATTCTCAAAAGTCTTTTGGAGTTCGGGGCTCATTGCAGACGCCATGATGCACGACATCATCGTAGTCTTTTTGGTGTTTGTCAATCTCTTCCTGGGTCGAATTCTGATCGATTGTGGGATTCTGTTCGTCATACTCTTTGTTCTCGTATCTCAGGGTGAACCTTAGATTTCTCATCCTGTCCATGTAATTCTGACGAGTTAGTCTTTACCGTCCCAAAACAGAGAGGAGTGAGAAATTTGATGAAGAATTGGGAGTAGGAGTGAGAACACCATTAGGGGCAGACATCTGTGAGATAAAGTTTTAGATAGTATGAATATTCCTTAATTAATTAACCAATTTAATTTAAGGCTACGATCCGTATTTTGTGTTCGTTTTGGGAAGAGGGTCGTCGTAATCACGCCACGAATTATTTTAGGTAGACAATACTCTTGTCAATTTCAATCTCTATGAAACTCCTAGATCTTTTGAGATTCATTGATTTTCATCAACGACATGTTAATCTCAGTTATGCTCATTACCATTCATGACTGGGATGTCGTGGATCATGAACTAGATGGAGAATCTAACCATGCAAAGCCTGTGTGATACCCGACACGAGTACGCTCGAGAATCATGAGTCTCACATCATTTCTAATTATTATGTCCTCACGTTAATTTGTCGGTTAACCACACACGCTCCATTAACAGTTCATATAAGGAATATGCATTTTTCATGGGTTAACATACTAATTCACTTATGATATATCTAAAAAGGGATTTTTTTTTAGTACTTTAGATTAATACTTTCAATCTGAACATTATCCTATCAAAAGTTCTCGGTAGCTCCATTGAACGCACAATGAGGCGGCTGAGCCGACTCTGATCTGACGGCTACTGCCCAAAGTAGGAACATCTCTAATGGTTCACACCCAATGAACCAAAGAGAGTATTTATAACTATTCTCCAAGTTCAAATTATCTTGAGTCCCGAAAGTTGGATCCCTTTCAGAAACTAGGAACTTAATGAATGAACGATTTGGAAGCTAACATGCAACCCTATTTATAGTTGAGTGGAACCCTAAATTAGGGTTGCAGAGGATGTGGGAACCCCCTATAGGGGTCGGCCACATACCTTAAGCCCATTAGGATTTCTGAAATTTTCTGTTAATTGCACTTTGGTCCCTATACTTTCTTAAGTAATCCTGTTAGTTTCTGATTAATTTATTAACTATTAATAAATTAACAAACTAACCCATTAATTAACTATAATCAATTATTAAGTTTCTAATTAATTTATTAAACATAGTAAATTAATAACCAATTAATTATTTATTTATATAATATTAATTCTAAATAGTATTATATCACATATTTATTTAATTCTCTTTATGGTTCAATGAGGGCAACCCAAAAAGAACTCTACTTATTAATAATAACTTTACAAATTAGTTATGACTTGGACACTAATTCCAACAATATATTATATAACTTATTTTTATTATATTCTTGTAATAACTAATAAAAAGTAACATAATAACAATAATAAAATAATTAAAAACAGGACCAAAAAAAAATTTGATTAGGACCTAAAGTGAAATAGGTTAAAAATGTTGGGTTTAATATGAAAAAAAAAAAACAAACATATTTTTATGTTTTTAATTTGCGATTTAGACATTCCGTGTTTTTTTTCCTAATAAAATCCTCAAGTTATTGTTTTCAATCCGGTTTTCGGAAAAGTTTGTTTTTTTTTTCGTAATCAACCCTGACTTTTTCTATAAAAAAACCAACATGTTTTCACTATTTTTCTCCAAAAGGTCCACAAACTTGAAGACCTTTTTGAAAAAATAAAGAAAAATTCCAAAAATCACAAACAAATATATTACTTAAGGATTTTATTGGTAAAAAATAACATGGAGGATCTAAACCGTAAAAACGTGAAAAACATGTTAGTTTTTTTCATATTAAACCCAAAAACGTTTGTACTGATATTTTTAGACTAAACGTAAGATAAAGTCCTAAGCTTAAAACTATAGAAAGTTAAAAATTAAATAAAGATTGAGAGAGAAAATAGAGGGAGTTTTTTTTATTGGAAGATAAAAGAGAAAAAAATATTTCAGAACAAAGAAGTATTAATCCAAAAAAAGTATGATATCTTTTAAGTTTTAGTAGCATATAAATTACCTAAAAGAAAAGATAAAAATACTTAAATTAGAAACATGTCTACCATATATTTCACATGAAAGAGGCTATTATGGATTTAAATGGATTCGACCAAAGTAACTAAAAGTAAATTGATTTTAAAAATATATTAATGCAATTTAATTCCACAGATAAAAGGTTTTAGAAACAAATCGATAATCGTTTATATAAACACCATAAATAAAATGCATGATGTTAATGCAATATTAAAGTACCATCATAAAAATTAATTGCATATTTTTTATATAGTATAGTTATAGATAAAGAAACCTATATAATATGATGTCTCATAACAAAATTTAAGTGCAAATACAATACACATTTCATTTCTACGATATGATGCATAACCTACTCACATTTGTTATCTTATTTTGTTTAATTGCTTCATGTTGTAATGGTTGTGCCTTGACGACACACTGGCATATCTATGTCACAAGCTACATTTCAGACACTTTCAATGTTCGTATCAAGTCAAATGAAGATAATCTTGGAAATCATACTATTTCATACCAAGAAACTTATGACTGGACATTTTGCCAAAATGTTTTCGGCACTCATTTCACTGGAGAATTTACATGGGGTTCAAGATATCAATTTGTGGATTTATTTGACGGAAAAATTCGAAAAATATGCGGTCTATTCAAATGGAACGCTGGTCAATGTTATTGGACGGTACGAACAGATGGATTTTATGTGAGTAAAAATAATGACAACATTGGAAACTTTATTAAACCATGGGGAACTATATAATATTATATTTACTTCAATAAAGTTTTATGGATAATTTTGTTTCTGACTGCATGTCATTGGCGTTTATTTAGTTTATCTGGTAATCAATATTGTATGGCTTTATAATGGTTTTGATCCCTTAATAATTCATCATACTAAAAGTACAAGTTTGATGATGATTATAAGTTAATCAATTTTCTTCTTATTTTTGTTTAAAATTATATATACATAATATATTGGTAAGAAATCTGTATAAATTTATTTTTAATTGAGATAAATCTTTGTTTATAGGTAATGATTAAAAATTTCTAGTAAATTAACTCAAACCATATCGAGATCTATTCAAAATCGAAGAAGAAAACATAAAAAACTTCAGCATTTGAAGAGTAAAGCTCAAATCTCGTAAACCTTCTATCCTTAAATATGGAAAACCATTCAATGTTTAATTCTAAGGTGTCGTTTGGATTATATAAAATGATGGACTATAAAATGATATGGTTTTAAAATATTTAGGGGGATGAATGGATTATGAAAGGTGGAGAAATGTGAAATATGAATTACTAAATGAAGCTAAATCATTTATTTTTATATTTTATCCAAACATGACATGAGAGGATTTCTAAATCCAAATTCTAACTGAGTTGTTTAAATCCACCAAACCAAACGACATCTAATTGAATTCCGATAGTGAATCTCCATAGCCGGTGGGTGAATCTGGGTATTTGTGGAAGTTGATGGAGCATTTCTCATTTGTGTGTAACATGGGAAAAGAGTTCGGATGTTTACTTTTTATTTTTTAACTTATTCAAATAAAAACTAAAATCACATATGGGTGTCACCATTGATGCCAAATTGCCAACATAAGATAAAAACCATTTCAAAGAGGATGCTTACGGGATTTGTGTAAGAATTTTTAGAGCGTCAATTATATATTTTTGAATGCACACATGTATGTGAATTTATTCACCCTTAATCCCTTTCCAAACTCTGTTTTTAAACCAGAAATACATATGTATGTGAATTGTATTGATAGTTGTTCCATTATCTCTTCAATAGGTCATTGATTTTATGTAGGGAACAACAATTAGAAGAAAGTAGACGTTGACATTACAATAATTAGAAGATGTACTTTGTCTCTTGAAATAAAATCTGTAAAAGCCATTTGGTCATCTAATTATGCCATGGGGTTGAGTTGCGTTGGTAGAATTCGACTCCCAAGATCTCAATCTCTCTTTCTATACGTCCTCTTGATCATATTCTCTCACTCTCATGGCTTTGGCACATTAGTATGTTTTTTGATCAAAATCGCTCTCTTTCTTTTACTAATATTTGAAACACTGGGTATTATGAATATATGGGTTTATTACGTAAATTCCATTAACACTCAATGCATGATTGTGTGTCTATTTTTATCAATTTATTGTCATGAAAATGCTTGTGTTTATTGACATTCAATTTGTGTCTATTTTGATCATTGTCTTTATGTGTGCTCTTGCTTTCTCTTCGGTCTTTAGTGGCACCATTCTCAAGCATATAGCACTGCATTGATTTCAAACGTCTCCTCTTTCAAGTTCGTCCAACTTACTAAACACATCGTAAACATTGTGTGTTAATCTTTGTTACAGTTGCCATTCGTTTGATGCAAGGTATGTAATTTACTCCAATACTCCAAAGAAAGTTCTCTATTAGATAATCGCGAGTGAACCTGAAATTCTCCCAGCGAATCCTTCTCCACCATCTGTGTGGATCAAGAATATATGTAAGTAATTATCATTATAGGATTGATATTGTTAAATAGCAATCTTTCTTTGCCAAATAGAAGGTTTAGAACTATTACTTTGTTGTGCTTGGAAACACAAAACAAAACTTGCAATTTGTGTCTACAACTTTTAGTTTGGTAGTGGACGTCCTTTACTATCCCTTAATCCTACTAGGATTTTGGTAACTATTTTCTGACTAAACATATGTGAAGCATATAGGCAAACAATCCATATGGTAATAAGGTAAAAATTTATCAAGTGAGAAGGGCATGTAATTATCCAACTTTTTCTTTCGTGATTCCTTTATTTTTTTAACTCTAAACACTTCAAAAGCAGACAGTTGCATAAGAAATTTACATGTTTTCGTTAAAATCAGAGTAGTGATACATAGTACATAAGAAATGAATAAGCTACATATGAATAAACTACAGAAATTTGATTTACTTAACTAGTCATTTATTTACAATCTACTCTTGGATAGAAGATTAGGCTATCCAACAGAAGAATAATTAAGGACAGTAGAAAACATTATTTTAGGATTTTCTTAAGACTTTATAATTGTAAGTTTGGTGTTCATACATTACAATTGCAATTGTTTTTACAATCTACGTCTTTGATATACATTTCTTTTTTTTTCAACATTTAATTGAGTTGACTTAACCATAATTTCATCTTAAAAGTTATGCTCGATTAAGCTTGAGAAATATTGTCAAACTCTACGTAAGTCAATTATGCAAGCACTACAAAAAGGTCATTTATTGGCATAAATATGTCACTAAATATAAGAAATTTGTCAACCAGTAAGCCTAATAACATCAAAATGTGTATTTACCAATGCACTACAAAAAGGTCATTGTGTTGTCTAAAATGTAAGACTAATAACATCAAAATGTGCATTTACTAGTGCCCTTATTAAGCAAGAAGTTCAAGGCGTAGTCATCACACATTTTCATAAGAGGGTAATTTTGTAAGCATTGAACAAGGAACAACAACCATACTTACGTTTTGATAATAAGCTTTGGCAAAACAATAGTTCTATTCTAAACAAAGTGATAAACCAATTCATTTCGATTCGTCGCAAAATTTGAAAATGTATAAATCAATCCTTTCCCATAAATTCTTTTCATCAAGACTGTCAGTTCAAAAAATAGTATATGTAGGTTAGAAAAGAAAGTAAGACCTACACATCTCATCAGATAAAAGTAATATCACATATAAAAATCATGATAATGTAGCATCAAAGAATGATGTGGTATTGAACAAGCATGTCACAAAATGAAAACGATTAGCCGTCGCCGCTTTGCATGGTTACACTACTAGTGTTATATAACTTATTTTGATTATATTATTGTAATAACTAATAAAAAGTAACATAATAACAATAATAAAATAATTAAAAATAGGACCAAAAAATTAATTTGATTAGGACCTAAAGTAAAATAGGTCAAAAATGTTGGGTTTAATATGAAAAAAACAAACATGTTTTCATTTTTATTTTTATTTTTTTGCGATTTAGACATTCCGTGTTTTTTTCCTAATAAAATTCTCAAGTTATTGTTGTAACATCCTCGGATTTAAATTATTACATTTGAAGTTTATTAAGTTTAAATTTGTAATTTAAGTTGAATTATGAAAGTTGGTACGGAGTTTTGGATTAATTATAAAGTTTGTTGCTTCAATTAGAAATTGAGAAATTTAAAGTTATTTAAGTGAATAAATTATTAATAATTGTTAAGGAAAATAAAATAAAGATGGAATTCTTTATTTTATAAAAATCAGTATTTTATGGAACCGGATAAGTGAAGGGGTGAAATGTGCCAAGAGTTGAATGATGGAAATAAAAAGGGGAAAATTATCATTCCCACCCATTTTGAAGCAAATACACTCTCTCACTAGAACTCTCTCTCTCTCGGCTCTCTCTCTCTCTAAATTCGAAGATCATCAAAGGTTGAAATTTGAAGCTGGAAATTTGGATTCAGATTGCATTCAAGGAACTAAAATATCTGCAATCATCGAATTAAGGTAAAAATTTCATCAACACTTCGATTTTGGTGGTTTTAGTTCGGTTTTTATATGAACCGAAAATTTGATTTTTGGAGATTCAAATGTTAATGCATGTTTGGTTTTATTATGGATTAGTTTAAATCTAGTATATATGATGCTAGATATCAAGTTTCAGCTTCTGATTCACCTGGAAGTATGATTTTTAGAGATTTGTGTGTGTTTTTAGTGTGTGTTCGAATGGATGAATAAAAATGGTCAAAAAGGATGTAGATTGGTATGAAAGCATGCTAATGTAAGTGTTAAAATGGTTGAAAACAAGTATATTTTAGTTGGTGTAAGTTATTTCACATACTGAGTAAGTGCAAAAATGACTTGGATTAAAATCTGGAAAATATTCGAAACTGCATAAATTCGAAGGGGGTCCGAATTCGGATCCGAGATGAACTCGGATCTGGTCCGAATTCGGATGGCCTCGAACTTAGGACGAAATCCGAATTTGGGAAGTACAAAAACAGAAATAATTTCTAAGTGTTGGGATCCGGATTGGTCCGAATTCGGATGGGGTCCGAAATTTGCAATTGTCTGAATTGGGACCTAATGGGGTCCGAAATTGGCATTGTCCGAACTTAACATGGGGACCGAATTGGGGTCCGAATTCGGGTGGGATCCGAATTCGGACATGGATCCGAAATGGGGATCAGATATTGCAAAAATCTATAAATTATTGTTTATGAAATTAAACAAGATATTGACACGATATGTTGTTACGACTGACTTACAGGTCCCTTGTGGTGTTGTTTAACCCACGGTGGGGTACTTTGTGGATCCGGTTGAAAGCCCGAGGAGAAATAAAATTGATTAAAGATTAATAACGCACCCACTGTGAGTACAGTAGATTTCGCATGATTATATCTGATTTATGTTAAGCTTTGCCTGCTGAGACCTGTTGTTTCATTTGTTTGGTTGGAATTCTACTAACTTGCGTAGATTTAGATGCACATTCTTACTTGTTGCATGTCCGTTCGATTGTTGTGCATCTAGTGATGGACCGGTGGGTCGCATCGTTAACTCTGATGTTACTGTGCTATATGACGCTGGAGCTGATCCCTCCAGGTCCGGTAGGCAGTATGTCATCTCCGATCGTTCGTTTGTCTCAGATGGTATGTGTAAATGCCGAGCTTTGGGCTCGAAGGGGCTGCGGCTCTGGTCCGTACTTGGTGTACGAAGAGAGTATACGACGTTTGTCGTCGGGGTTACTCTTGGGCTTCATAAATATTTATAATGTGCGCAATCTATGTATTCACTAAGCATTCGCTTACGTTTTAGTTGTTGAAATTTTTACAGGAAAAGGAAAATCAGCTGCGGGACCATCTAGCAAGGTTGTTGTTTGAAGTGAATTGAAGACTCAGTTGCTTATTTGGTAACTTATTGTTGAGATTAATGTTGTAATAAATTTGGGACAATGTAATGTAATGGAAGTTTTTAGATATAGACATGTAACCTTTGTAGCACTGTAGAGTGATTTGAAACTGTTGTAATACTTTATTTTGTACTTTAATTGCTTCCGCACTTTAATTAAGTAATCAGATCATTATGTAATTGATGTATTGGTAATTAATCCTGGGTGTCTTGTTAATGGTGGTTGTTGTGGCAAGGGTGTCACACGAGATGGTATCAGAGCAGTAGTTTGAGATCCAAGTGTCCGTGAGGTCTTGGTCTCAAACATTAAGTGATGACATGTAGTGATTCTAAGTAATGATCTGAACTAAGATAGGTTACGATCTAGTAATCATAAGAATATTGACTATCATACGGGACAATTGGGCGGTGTCTATAAATAAATGACATGTTACTAAACAAGTTATATGTTTATATTTTCAGAACATGTCTGGAGGAATGACACCGGAAGAAGCAAGAGAGATGATGCTAGCCATGATGGCTGAGCAGAATAAGATGATACAAGACCAGTTTCGGGCTCGAGATGAGGCCGATGCTAAAAGAAGAGAAGATAAAAGGAAGAACAAAGAAAAAGAAAGAGAAGGAAATAATGAGGAACAAGATGACAACACTGGGTCATCTAATAAGCCCAGGGGTTGTCGGTTTAAGGATTTTAAAGGGAATGGAGCTGTAGAGTTTAACGGTTTAGGGGATGCTGTTGCCGCACTGGAATGGATAACAGCAACTGAACGAACATTCCGAATCAGCGACTGTGCTGAGAAGGACATGGTTCGTTATGCAACTGCTATGTTCACGAATGATGCAATCATGTGGTGGAATGCCATGGTGAACGCTTTGACATTGGAGAAGATTTCTGTTATGACTTGGGCTGAGTTCAAGGACCTATTCACTCAGCAGTACTGTCCGGTTGATGAGCGCCGGAGGTTGGAAGCAAAGTTTATGGCGCTGGTACAGGGGACTAAGACGGTGTCCCAATATGCGGTGGAATTCACGAGGCTGAGTCTGTTCGCGCCTCATCAAGTTGATACTGAAGAAAGGAATGTGACCAGGTTTGAGGCTGGTCTGGATATTGAGATAAGAAGGGTTATGAGCAACGTCCGATACCCTACATTTGCTGGCTTACTTGAGGCTGCCAGAAATGTAGAACAGATTCTGATCATGTCGGGTTATTCCATTGGGTCCGCTGCTGCTTCCACCAACCCAACACAGCCGTCACCGCCAAAGCGCCAACGGGAGGGAGGATATTCTGGTTCTTCCCGGTCTTCACAGTATTCACCTCAACAATCTTATCGCCGTCAATCTAGTTCCTCTGGTCATGCTCGTGCTTATTCCATCAACACCGAGCCACAATACTGCAACAAGTGTCACCTGGAACATTTTGGCAAGTGCACTAACGGACGTGCTTGCTTTTGCTGTGGGGAGTTGGGTCATTTTCAGAGTGAATGCCCAAGAAAAGGTGATGCTTGCTATAAGTGTGGAGTGTGGGGCCACTATAGCAGAAACTGTAGGAAGAATGCTCCAGCAGCTGCTGCTCCAACATCAACACGATCTTCGGGAGGTTCAAGCGGTGGTTCAGTTAACCGCCGGGGTCAGTCACAGAGGGCACTGGCTCGTGCCTTTCAAATCACTGCAGAGGAAGCTAGGGAAAACCCAGAGGTGGTCACGGGTATGTTTATTGTAAATTCCATGCCTGCACGAGTTCTTTTTGATTCGGGTGCCAACCGTTCTTTCGTGTCTACTACTTTTGCACAACGACTTGCCATGCCACTGTCTAAGTTGTCTGCTATACTTGATATTGAAACTGCTAGCAATACTTTAGTTAAGGTAGATCATGTATACCGAAATTGCACGTTAGTAATTGAAGATGTAGTCTTCAATTTAGATCTGATTCCGATAGAGTTCAGCGAGTTTGATGTGATAGTCGGAATGGACTGGTTGATCGAGAATGAAGCCCATATAGTGTGTAAGAGCCGAATGATAAAGATAACTACCCCGGAGGGGCGTGAGATATGTATATATGGGGATAGGAGAAGCGGGGATCTGTGTTTGCTGACTATTGCAAAAGCTCGAAAGCTTGTTGCAAAGGGATGTGATGCATACTTAGCATATGCGATTGATGCTAAGACAGAGAAGAGAACTTTGGCCGATGTGCCGGTTGTTTCACAATTCCCGGATGTGTTTCCGGAAGACTTGTCTGGCATGCCGCCTGAGAGACAAGTTGAGTTTCGAATTGATCTGATCCCCGGAGCTGCACCGGTAGCTCGTTCTCCTTATCGCCTCGCCCCAACCGAGATGAAGGAAATGATGACACAGCTGCAAGAGTTGTTGGACAAGGGCTTCATTCGGCCGAGTTCGTCGCCGTGGGGAGCTCCGGTATTGTTCGTGAAAAAGAAGGATGGCACAATGCGAATGTGCATTGACTACCGGGAGCTGAATAAGTTGACGATCAAGAACAAGTATCCACTACCGAGGATAGATGACTTGTTTGATCAATTACATGGGGCGAGTGTATTTTCTAAAATCGACTTAAGGTCGGGGTATCATCAGCTGAAAGTTCGAGAAGAAGATGTGCCTAAGACAGCATTTAGGACACGTTATGGGCATTACGAGTTCTTGGTTATGCCTTTCGGGTTAACCAATGCCCCAGCTGTTTTTATGGACTTAATGAACCGAGTTTGCAGACCGATGTTAGACAAGTCGGTGATTGTTTTTATTGATGACATTCTGGTATACTCTAAGTCTGAGGCTGAGCATGCTGTTCATTTAGCAGAGTTATTGGGATTATTGAGAAAAGAGAAGTTGTATGCCAAATTCTCGAAGTGTGAGTTTTGGCTGCAACAAATTCAGTTTCTTGGACATGTTATCTCGGGAGCTGGGATTTCTGTAGATCCGGCTAAGGTTGAAGCAATAAAGAACTGGGAATCGCCTCGTTCAGCTACTGAAGTTAGAAGTTTCCTGGGGTTGGCAGGATATTATAGAAGATTTATTAAGGATTTCTCGAAGATTGCAGTTCCTTTGACTGCATTAACCAAGAAGAATGCACCGTTTATATGGGAAACTGTGCAGCAGGAGGCCTTTGAGGTTCTAAAGAAAACGTTAAGTGAAGCACCGATACTTGCCTTACCGGAAGGCAATGAAGATTTTGTGGTGTACACGGATGCTTCAAGGTTAGGGTTAGGCACTGTACTGATGCAGCGCGGGAAAGTAATTGCTTATGCTTCGAGACAACTTAAGCAGCATGAAAAGAACTACTCAACTCATGATCTTGAGTTAACAGCTGTTACGTTTGCATTGAAATTATGGAGACATTATTTATATGGGACTAAGTGTCAACTCTACACGGACCATAAGAGTTTGAAATACATCTTTAGTCAGAAAGAGCTTAACATGAGACAGCGTAGATCGATGGAACTTATAAAGGATTATGATTGCGAAATCCTTTATCACCCCGGAAAAGCTAACGTGGTGGCTGATGCTTTGAGTCGCAAAGCATATGCTAAAGATTGCTGCTACATGTTGACATCTACTATGTTAACATCCACAATTATAGATGATGTCAAGGCCGCACAGGAGGAAGCCTTGAAAGACGAGAATGTTGGTGCTGAGGATATAAGGGCGCAGATTAAGAATATGGAAACAAGTGAGTCGGGTTTGAAAGGTATATATGGGAGAATCTGGGTGCCGAAGTTTGGTGGGATGCGAAATGTGATCATCGAAGAAGCGCATCAATCAAAGTATTCTGTACATCCCGGGAGCACCAAGATGTACAATGACCTAAAAGCAGACTTTTGGTGGCCCGGACTAAAGAAAGACGTAGGTCAGTACGTGGAGAGATGCCGAACTTGCCGGCTTGTGAAGGCCGAACACCAGCAACCTTATGGCAGTCTGCAACCGCTTCCCATTCCGGAATGGAAGTGGGAGCACATTACTATGGATTTCGTTACAAAGCTGCCGAAGACTAAGCGACAACACGATGCAGTTTGGGTAATAGTGGATCGTTTAACTAAGTCGGCTCACTTCATACCGATTCGTGAAAGTTATTCGCTGGAGAAGTTAGCTCAGATTTATATGAACGAGATTGTTTCTAGGCATGGAGTGCCTAAGTCTATTGTATCGGATCGGGATAGCCGGTTTACTTCGAATTTCTGGTCGGCACTACAAGAAGGGTTAGGGACGAGAATAGCAATGAGTACAGCCTATCGTCCGCAAACCGATGGTCAGAGCGAACGAACGATTCTTACGTTGGAAGATATGATGAGATCATGTATACTGGATCTCGGTGGCAACTGGGATGATCATTTGCCACTAATAGAGTTTTCGTACAATAACAGTTATCACGCAACGATAAAGAAAGCGCCGTTCGAGGCTTTGTATGGAAGGAAATGTAGGACTCCTACATGTTGGAGAGAAACGGGTGAAACACCGATTGCTGGGCCGGCTTTGCTTCAAGAAACAAACGAGAAGATACAGTTGATTAGGCAGAACATGAAGGCGGCCCAGGATCGTCAGAAAAGTTACTACGACAGGAGACATAAACCAATCAGCTTTGAGGTGGACGATTGGGTTTATCTGAAAGTATCACCGATGAGGGGTGTTACTCGTTTTGTGAAGAGAGGCAAGTTGGCTTCAAGATTCGTCGGACCATTTAGGATCGTTGAAAAAGTTGGAAATCAGTCTTATCGGTTAGAATTGCCTGAAGGGATGTCGGGCATACACCCGGTGTTTCATGTTGGGAATCTTAGGAAGTCTTTCACTGCAGAAAATGAAGATTGGGCTGATCACGCTGAGTTGCAGATTGATGAAAGGCTTCGATATGTTGAAGAGCCGGAATGTGTATTGGATACTAAGGTGAAGAAATTAAGGAGCAAAGAGATAGAAATGGTGCTTGTACGTTGGAAGCATCACAAAGGATCCAATCATACTTGGGAGACAAAGGCGGAGATGTTGAAGAAGTATCCGAAACTGTTCGAATCCGAGTAACTTCGAGGACGAAGTTGAGCGTGGTGGAGCCCATGCTGTAACATCCTCGGATTTAAATTATTACATTTGAAGTTTATTAAGTTTAAATTTGTAATTTAAGTTGAATTATGAAAGTTGGTACGGAGTTTTGGATTAATTATAAAGTTTGTTGCTTCAATTAGAAATTGAGAAATTTAAAGTTATTTAAGTGAATAAATTATTAATAATTGTTAAGGAAAATAAAATAAAGATGGAATTCTTTATTTTATAAAAATCAGTATTTTATGGAACCGGATAAGTGAAGGGGTGAAATGTGCCAAGAGTTGAATGATGGAAATAAAAAGGGGAAAATTATCATTCCCACCCATTTTGAAGCAAATACACTCTCTCACTAGAACTCTCTCTCTCTCGGCTCTCTCTCTCTCTAAATTCGAAGATCATCAAAAGTTGAAATTTGAAGCTGGAAATTTGGATTCAGATTGCATTCAAGGAACTAAAACATCTGCAATCATCGAATTAAGGTAAAAATTTCATCAACACTTCGATTTTGGTGGTTTTAGTTCAGTTTTTATATGAACCGAAAATTTGATTTTTGGAGATTCAAATGTTAATGCATGTTTGGTTTTATTATGGATTAGTTTAAATCTAGTATATATGATGCTAGATATCAAGTTTCAGCTTCTGATTCGACCTGGAAGTATGATTTTTAGAGATTTGTGTGTGTTTTTAGTGTGTGTTCGAATGGATGAATAAAAATGGTCAAAAAGGATGTAGATTGGTATGAAAGCATGATAATGTAAGTGTTAAAATGGTTGAAAACAAGTATATTTTAGTTGGTGTAAGTTATTTCACATACTGAGTAAGTGCAAAAATGACTTGGATTAAAATCTGGAAAATATTCGAAACTGCATAAATTCGAAGGGGGTCCGAATTCGGATCCGAGATGAACTCGGATCTGGTCCGAATTCGGATGGCCTCGAACTTAGGACGAAATCCGAATTTGGGAAGTACAAAAACAGAAATAATTTCTAAGTGTTGGGATCCGGATTGGTCCGAATTCGGATGGGGTCCGAAATTTGCAATTGTCCGAATTGGGACCTAATGGGGTCCGAAATTGGCATTGTCCGAACTTAACATGGGGACCGAATTGGGGTAGCCGGTTTACTTCGAATTTCTGGTCGGCACTACAAGAAGGGTTAGGGACGAGAATAGCAATGAGTACAGCCTATCGTCCGCAAACCGATGGTCAGAGCGAACGAACGATTCTTACGTTGGAAGATATGATGAGATCATGTATACTGGATCTCGGTGGCAACTCGGATGATCATTTGCCACTAATAGAGTTTTCGTACAATAACAGTTATCACGCAACGATAAAGAAAGCGCCGTTCGAGGCTTTGTATGGAAGGAAATGTAGGACTCCTACATGTTGGAGAGAAACGGGTGAAACACCGATTGCTGGGCCGGCTTTGCTTCAAGAAACAAACGAGAAGATACAGTTGATTAGGCAGAACATGAAGGCGGCCCAGGATCGTCAGAAAAGTTACTACGACAGGAGACATACTTAAATTAGAAACATGTCTACCATATATTTCACATGAAAGAGGCTATTATTGATTTAAATGGATACGAGCAAAGTAACTAAAAGTTAATTGACTTTAAATATATATAAATGCAATTTAAATCCACAAATAAAAGGTTTTAGAAACAAATCGATAATCGTTTATATAAATACTGTAAATAAAGTGCATGATGTTAATGCAATATGTGACGCCCTCTTGCTTAGATATTATAATTAGAATCACCAGGATCAACAAACAACCCAAAGTTTAACATGGTAATTGAAATTGAATACTTAAAAATAGATTTAAGCAAATCCACACTAAAGCAATGAAAGTATATGTCTACAGTGATAAAGTCTAACTATTACATCAAGATAATTGTTTTACAAGTCATAATATCCCAGCCCCAAGTCACATTATCTGTGTACCAATAGCTTCTAAGTCTCCGGGATGTGAATTGATTTGCTTAAGTGGAAGGTCCAGCTACACTTTTGCCTTTGCCTGAAAACATTTGTGAGTCAACTGTAAGCTAAAGCTTAGTGAGATAACAGATTATGCAAACAACAAATATTTCTTTACAAGCATTGCGTAACCATGGGCAGTGTAAGCCCCAATGTATGTGAAATCAGGCAGTGTAAGTCTCAATGTATGTGTAAACCATGCAGTGCTAGCATGGGTTGGCAGTTCAAATGCTGATCGGAGATGTGCCGAACCTGACGGGATAACGAGTGGGATGATCAGTCCCCGACAGTGGCCTGCTGTCAGCCCCAGTCCAGGTCGCATCAGATTGTGAATTAATGATCATGCAGTGCAAGCATGATGTAAATAGATGCACTTTCAAATGAACGCTGGCTACATGTGTGTTACATGTCAAGTACGAGTGTGCATCATAACAACAAAGTAATCATGAGTGCCAATTGATGTATGAACAATGTGAACATGCCATTGAATATATAAACATGAATGCAAAAACAATAAATGTTAGAATGACAATCTGTTACTCACAGTGATTGGTATTGTGCAATTTGTCTCTGAATCAATGTGTGTTTTGATAACACCACAATGATCTGTAAAGTAAGTGTAATAGTGAATTTGTGTCAGTAATTGCTTAAATCTTGTATTCTGTAATTTAAATGAGATTCTAACTGAATTCGGACCACATCCGAATTCGGATGGTCCGAAATAGGGGTAGTGATCCGAAATAGGCATTGGTCCGAAATGGGGTCCGAAGTGGGTCTTTGGTCCGAATTGGGATACTGGTCCGAAGTTACTGTGGTCCGAACTTACTATTGATCCGAATTGGGGAGAGGTCCGAACTGGGTGGATCCGAAATAGGCATGGTCCGAATTCGGATGGATCATCAGTCCGAGTTCATACTTAGAAAATTTCCAACATTTTCCAGAAATTACTTTTGGACCATTTTTGCATGTTTTTGCATCTAAAATTGCAGATATGAACTTATATGTACTCATTTAACTTATATCATAACACTAACATACCAAATCAACCCATTTATGTCCATTTTTCATCATGTATCGATGAACACACACTAAAACGCACACATAATTCCAAAAATCATACTTAGAGGTGGAATCTGATTCTGAAATTTTGCATGTTGCATCATCAATACTAGATTTAAACTAATCCATAAAAACATTCAACATGCATAAACATTTGCATCCTAAATCTTAGAAATCGGTTCTTATAAAAACCGAACCAAAACGTCAAAATTTCGAAATATTGAATGATGTTTACCTTGATTTGAAGTTTGCAGTTGTTATAGTTCCTAATCTGCAACTTGAATCCAACTTTTGCACTTGAAATTTGATGATTTCTTGGGTGTTTTTGTTAAAATCCGAGAGGTAGAGAGTGAGAGAGAGCCGGTTAGAGAGAGAGAGTAGAGTGAGAAGGAGATTTTGAAAAATGAAAGGAGTGTCCATCTTTTATTCTCTATTTTGACACTTTTGCATAAGACACCCCTCAACTTTGTATCTTTCTCATTTATAAATTTGTGAACATAATTTGCTTAAATTGACATAAATATCCATTAATACAAATAATTGAGTCTTAAAATCATAAATTACATATAATTAAAAAAAATAGGGATGTTACAGCATGGGCTGTGAAGACCACCCCTTACGGGGTAGTTCTCACCAGTCTAGGTCCCACATCATGCAATACGATATCAATCAAACTAAGATAGAGTAATTTTAATGCGGAAAATTAAATTACAGTACAAGCTATTAAGATTTAAGTTTAATACAGATTAAGTTTTTAAATTAAACTTATAAAGGGCACAAGTCTAATCTAATTCATGTCATCATATTATCAAAATAAATCTACCCAGATCACCACAATATCATCATCCAATTAGTACCAAAACGAGATCGTTGAGTAGAGGTCTATGATACTTCTGTCTTGATCGTGTAAGACCTAAGAACTAGGTCCGGCAGGTGACTTTCCTTTGCTTTTTCCTGTAAAATATTAAAGCAACATCTGTAAGCAAAGCTTAGTGAGTTTATAGATTTTCAATATTAACATGCGTGTCAAGCGGAGTCATAAATCTAAGCGTGATAAGTCTTGGCTGCCGCTACAGCCCTCATCATGATTGAGATATAGTATCTTAAGATCGGATGATGTTCAAACCACACTCACGCTTATATCGTGGGGATCAGCCACATACTGGGCTAGCTACCAGTAGGTCAACATGGCCGAACATCGGAGGTCATTACCAAGTTCGTGAGAACTGGTGGAATAGCCGGGTCTAGAACAATAGACCATAAGGGCTAGTCAAGCTGAATAAATCTTATCAAGTCTGATCAATGAAATAAGCATAAGTCTTAGAAGTCATGATAGCAACAAATCATAAAGCAAAGTCTGAAATGCTAATAAATGCAATATGAAATGATAAGCAAATAGCTATCATGATTCACTGGGCAACACCCATCCATGGTGTGCACAGGTCTCAATCCAGCTGATTAATGAATGTCAAATAATGTAACAGCATCAATATATCTCAAACGGATCTTTGCATGTTCAATTCGAATATCTATAACTCACAGTTTGGGTCTTGGTCAAACAGATATAAGAATCTGCCACCTGAGTTATCTCAGGATTTTGTCAATCTGTTCTCTGTCAAATCACGTCTCTGACCCGCTTTAAATCTTTTAAAATCTTTGTCTAAATGTTCAGGTAATATACTGAACCTGTTCAAAATCATGCATGATAATATCTTGTCATTTTCATCATCTTTATTAATGTCATCATCTTTTGGTCTTAAATTCTTTATTTTATCTGATTCTGATAACTTGAATTGTGTGGGTGTGTGTGTCTCGATTCTATGTACATAGACTCGAAGGTGTGTGTGAGTTCGATTCTATGATGGTCTTCGAATCTATGTGTTTAGATTCGAACCATGCTTATAATTCGAGTCTAGGAATACAGATTCGAAACATAGCCATTCGAATCTAATGGCCTAGTTTCGAAAATCCACCCATTCGAATCTGTTCTATGTATTTCTCGAATCTGATCATAATGTTCTCGAATCTGATCATATTTGCAACTCTAAAACATGATATTCTAAGGCATAAATCACAAATATGATCAATATTAAGCCTATACTCGATTATATTATACTTATTCTAGTTAAACTTCATAGAAATAACTTTAGATTTCATAAAATTAATAGATTCGAAAAATACCAAATATATATAAAACGTAAAACTATAAAATCTTACCTCAATTCGTATGAACTCAAGCAGAAATTAGTATATTCGTGTAGTATTCGCCGAGATCTTCCTAACGGTATATTTATCTTGATGATCGGACGGTCGGTTTAGGAGAATTTCTAGAGAGAAGTTAGAGAGAGAAAGCTAGAGAGAGAGTTTAGAGAGAGAGAGCTAGAGAGAGAGAGTCGAATCTGATCTTTGAGTTTGATTCTCGTTTATATACGTCGTCTAGTTATGTTTGCTAGCTAACTCACTTTCATTTTTGTATATTATATCTCTTTTTATTTAGTTTTCTTTAATAAATAATTAATTAATTCATAAATTAAATATTTATATAATTTAATTAATATTTCATTATTAATTAAATTATAATTCAAATAATTCAATAATGTAACTTTATTACATTATCGGCTCAAAATATTACTGAATTATGACTAGATCAAAAATTTGGTTGTTACAGAATGGGCTCCACCACGCACAAACTTCGTCCCCGAAGTTAGCTACGTTCGAACAGACTTGGATAAGTAGCTTTCATAACATCTCTCGATTCCCAAGACTGATGCGAACCTTTGTGGTGTTTCCACTGGACGAGCACCATCTGTATCTCTTTATTCCGAAGCTTTTTGGTCTTGGAGTCCAGAATACGTTCTGGCTCTTCAACCACACGAAGCTTCTCATCAATCTGCAGGTTAACATGTGGTATCTGAACTTCCCTTTCATCAGCTAAACTCTTTCTTAGATGACTAACATGAAATACAGGATGTATTCCCGCTAAGTCAGTCGGTAGTTCAAGACGATAAGATTGATTTCCAATCTTTTCCACAATCTTGAACGGACCAATAAATCTCGGAGCTAGCTTGTTTCTTTTAATAAATCGCACCACATTCTTCATTGGGGATACTTTCAGCATCACCCAGTCGTTAACTGCAAAACTGATTGATCTATGCCGATTATCATAATACGACTTCTGCCTGCTCTGAGCTTCAAGAATATTTCTTCTAACAAGTTGAATCTTTTCATGAGTCAATTGTAGAAGGGCAGGACCTGCTATTGGTGATTCGCCTGTTTCGCGCCAACAGGTAGGAGTTCTGCACTTTCTTCCGTACAAAGCTTCAAAAGGAGCCATCTTGATTGTAGAATGATAACTGTTATTGTATGAAAATTCGACCAACGGCAAGTGGTCATCCCAGTTACCACCTAAATCAAGAATGCAGGCACGAAGCATATCTTCAAGAGTTAGAATAGTACGCTCACTCTGGCCATCTGCATTTGGATGATAAGCTGTACTCATGGAAATCCGAGTACTCATCCCTTCTTGTAATGCTTGCCAGAATCTGGATGTGAAGCGACTATCACGATCAGAAACGATAGACTTTGGCACACCGTGACGAGAAATAATTTCAGAGATATACAGCTGCGCCAATCTATCGAGAGAATATGTTTCTTTCATCGGAATGAAATGTGCTGATTTCGTTAATCGATCAACGACTACCCAGATGGAGTCGTGCTGTCTTTTGGTCTTTGGCAGCTTCGTAATGAAGTCCATTGTTATATGCTCCCACTTCCATTCAGGAACTGGCAGTGGTTGCATATCCCCGAAGGGCTTCTGATGTTCTGCCTTAACCATCTGACATACTCTGCAGCTTCCAACACATTTTCCAATGTCCTTCTTCATTCCTGGCCACCAGTAATCGGCTTTCAGATCAAAATACATCTTTGAACTGCCAGGATGAATAGATAACTTGGACTGATGAGCTTCGGACAGAAGAGTGCTACGAATAGAACCATATTTAGGAACCCAGATTCGGTTTCCCTTGAGACAGTGAAGTCCCAAATGGTTCAGAGTCAGAAATTGTAACTGCCCTTTAAGATTTTCAGAATCTATGTTCTCTTCTTTCAGCGCTTCGGTTTGAGCAACTCGAATATCTTCAATAAGATCAGAAGAAAATATAACTGGAGTTAGGGCATAACAGCACTTTTCAGGATACACTTTTCTACTCAACGCATCCGCGACAACATTTGCTTTGCCGGGATGATACAAGATCTCGCAATCATAATCCTTGATAAGCTCCAAGGATCGACGCTGTTTCATGTTAAGATCTTTTTGAGTGAAAAGGTATTTGAGACTCTTATGATCGGTGTAGAGCTGACACCGAGTCCCATATAGATAGTGGCGCCAGATTTTCAGAGCAAAGGTGACGGCAGCCAACTCAAGATCATGAGTTGGTGCACTTTTCTCATAGTCTTTTAATTGCCTTGAAGCGTAGGCAATTACTTTTCCCCTTTGCATAAGAACACATCCTAAGCCAGTACCAGAAGCGTCGCTGTAAACAACGAAATCGTCATTACCTTCTGGCAAGGATAGAATCGGCGCTTGAATAAGCTTTTGCTTCAGAATGTCAAATGCCTCTTGCTGTTTATCAGACCAAACGAAAGGAGTATTCTTTCGTGTTAGCGTCGTTAGAGGTACAGCAATCTTCGAGAAGTCCTTTATGAATCGCCGGTAGTAACCAGCCAATCCGAGGAAACTTCTTATTTCAGAGGCATTGCGAGGCGTTTGCCATTTCTGAACGGCCTCGACTTTCGAAGGATCAACAGAAATTCCTTCGCCAGAAACAACATGGCCAAGGAACTGGATCTATAAGAATCAAGATAGAAATTTAAATTCTGAAATGGATCATAGAATAGTTAAGGAAACAGCTCAAGACTTATATAATAGAGATTATACCTGTCTGAGCCAAAATTCGCACTTAGAGAATTTTGCGTAGAGTCTTTCTTTTCTTAATAACTCTAGCAATTGCCGCAGATGAATAGAATGATCAGCCTCCGTTTTGGAGTAAATCAGAATATCGTCTATGAACACGATAACTGATTTATCCAACATTGGTCTGCACACACGATTCATGAGGTCCATGAATGCCGCTGGTGCATTTGTCAAGCCGAACGGCATCACGAGAAATTCGTAATGGCCATATCTTGTACGGAAAGCTGTCTTTGGAACATCTTCTTCTCTGACTTTTAACTGATGATACCCAGATCGGAGATCTATTTTCGAGAAATAGCTGGCTCCTTGCAGCTGATCAAACAGATCATCGATTCTGGGCAGAGGATACTTATTCTTTATTGTAACCTTATTCAACTCGCGGTAGTCGATGCACATACGGAAAGTTCCGTCTTTCTTTTTAACAAACAGAACTGGTGCACCCCACGGAGAAGAACTCGGTCGGATAAACCCCTTCTCCAACAGCTCTTGCAGTTGCTTTGACATTTCCTGCATTTCTGCAGGTGCAAGTCTGTATGGAGCTTTCGCAATAGGAGCCGCACCAGGAACCAAGTCAATACTAAACTCGACTTGACGTTCCGGTGGCACTCCGGAAATATCGTCAGGAAAGACGTCCGGGAACTCGCAGACTATCGGAATATCAGACAGAGATTTCTTTTCAGAGTTGGATTCAGATAGAGCATAACAAAGGTAAAAGTCGTGACCTTTAGACAAGTATTTATGCGCCTTTTCAACAGATATAAAGCAATGTGCACCTTTCCGCTTCTCGCCCTTGATCTCTAACACTCTGCCGTCTGTAGTCTTGATTCGGATGATTCGGCGGTTGCAGACAATAGTAGCCTCATTTTTCGTTAGCCAATCCATGCCGATAATAACGTCGAACTCTTTTAACGGTATCGGGATGAGGTCGAGGTTGAATACAATGTTATTTACAAGTAGAGTGCAGTTTCGGTAAACGGAATCAGCCATAACGAAATTGTTACTGGCTGTCTCAATGTCTAGAATCACAGGGAGTTTTGATGGAGCTTTATGTAATCTTGATGCAAAAGAAGTCGATATAAAAGAATGACTTGCGCCAGAATCAAAGAGTATACGTGCCGGAATCGAGTTAAGTAAAAACATACCCGTAACTACATCAGGCGTTTCTTTGGCTTCCTCGGCGGTGATTTGGAAAGCTCGTGTCCGGGCAGTTGGCGTTGCAGCAGAACTTTTTCCCGAAGAACCTCCCGCAGATGATTGAGACTGATATCGCGGCCCGCTTCTACACTGATACATGAAGTGCCCTCGTTTCCCGCACTTTGCACATCCACGTCCCTGCTGTGGACATTCCTCGCTGCTATGACCTATCATGTTGCATGAGAAGCAAGTAACGTCATCCGGATTACATAGTCCCATGTGAGATTTTCTGCATCTCTTGCAGAATCGAGGCTCGTTTGTCAGTGAGTAGGCTTGCACTTTCGGTTGTGAACTGTGCTGATGTGATTGCTGAGATTGTGACGGAGACTTATTTGGCCTAAAGAATCTGCCAAATCGCTGTTTCTTTGGAGGAGACGGGTTCATCGGATTAGTAGACGGAGCATATAGCTGATCGCCGTAATCTAGATATCCTCTCTCGATTTGTCTTGCAGCTTCAACCATTTCCAAGTAACTCTTATATTTAATCGCGCTCATCGGATGTCTGTATCTAGGGTTGAGTCTTACTCGGAACCTATTCATTTTCCTTTCTTCAGTAGCAACCTGGTATGAAGAGTAACCACATAGACGTGAAAACTCGTGTTCATATTCATCAACTGTCTTCGTTCCCTGAGTCAGCTGCATCAGTTGTACTTCCATTTTATCTCGCTGGTCGACCGGACAGTACTTGGCATTAAACATTTCGAGGAATTGTTCCCATTCTAAAGTCTGAATCACCTCCTCACCGTATATGCTTCGCTGTGTCTTCCACCATGCACGAGCAGCTCCAACAAACAACGCAGATGCGTAACTTACTTTCTTAGAATCTAAACAGTCAGAGATTCTAAATATTTCTTCCGTATGACTGATCCAATCCATCGCCTGAATCGGATCAACTGTACCCTCGAAATTCAGGGCACCGCTTGCTTTGAAATCCTTAAACTTACAGCCTTTAGGCTGCTCGATTTGGGTTTCAGGGGTAGAGTTATCAGAATCAGATTCTTCATTCTGAACTTGCTTATCTTTTCGCTTATTTTTCTTATCATTACGTCTTTTAGCTTCGGCCTCATCTCTGGCCTGAAACTGTTCTTGCATAATCTTATTCTGTTGTTCTGAGTGTTGTGCTAGTAATTGTTGCATCATCTCAAACATTTGTTGTGGGGTCATGTTGTTTGGTATGTCACCTGATCCTGATCCTGACATCTTAGCTGAAAATTAAAATCATTTAACTATCAGTTTATAGACTTAGATCTATGTACCTTTTTTTTTTTTTTTTCCATCCTAATAGTCTGTACATCCTATCTCAGTTCAATCCACCTAAATGATTGATATATATGTATTGCTTCAGTTTGAGATCAAGTATACTTACGTAATACTTGATTCACTCAAACTAGTGCTCTGATACCATCCTGTGAAGACCACCCCTTACGGGGTAGTTCTCACCAGTCTAGGTCCCACATCATGCAATACGATATCAATCAAACTAAGATAGAGTAATTTTAATGCGGAAAATTAAATTACAGTACAAGCTATTAAGATTTAAGTTTAATACAGATTAAGTTTTTAAATTAAACTTATAAAGGGCACAAGTCTAATCTAATTCATGTCATCATATTATCAAAATAAATCTACCCAGATCACCACAATATCATCATCCAATTAGTACCAAAACGAGATCGTTGAGTAGAGGTCTATGATACTTCTGTCTTGATCGTGTAAGACCTAAGAACTAGGTCCGGCAGGTGACTTTCCTTTGCTTTTTCCTGTAAAATATTAAAGCAACATCTGTAAGCAAAGCTTAGTGAGTTTATAGATTTTCAATATTAACATGCGTGTCAAGCGGAGTTATAAATCTAAGCGTGATAAGTCTTGGCTGCCGCTACAGCCCTCATCATGATTGAGATATAGTATCTTAAGATCGGATGATGTTCAAACCACACTCACGCTTATATCGTGGGGATCAGCCACATACTGGGCTAGCTACCAGTAGGTCAACATGGCCGAACATCGGAGGTCATTACCAAGTTCATAAGAACTGGTGAAATAGCCGGGTCTAGAACAATAGACCATAAGGGCTAGTCAAGCTGAATAAATCTTATCAAGTCTGATCAATGAAATAAGTATAAGTCTTAGAAGTCATGATAGCAACAAATCATAAAGCAAAGTCTGAAATGCTAGTAAATGCAATATGAAATGATAAGCAAATAGCTATCATGATTCACTGGGCAACACCCATCCATGGTGTGCACAGGTCTCAATCCAGCTGATTAATGAATGTCAAATAATGTAACAGCATCAATATATCTCAAACGGATCTTTGCATGTTCAATTCGAATATCTATAACTCACAGTTTGGGTCTTGGTCAAACAGATATAAGAATCTGCCACCTGAGTTATCTCAGGATTTTGTCAATCTGTTCTCTGTCAAATCACGTCTCTGACCCGCTTTAAATCTTTTAAAATCTTTGTCTAAATGTTCAGGTAATATACTGAACCTGTTCAAAATCATGCATGATAATATCTTGTCATTTTCATCATCTTTATTAATGTCATCATCTTTTGGTCTTAAATTCTTTATTTTATCTGATTCTGATAACTTGAATTGTGTGGGTGTGTGTGTCTCGATTCTATGTACATAGACTCGAAGGTGTGTGTGAGTTCGATTCTATGATGGTCTTCGAATCTATGTGTTTAGATTCGAACCATGCTTATAATTCGAGTCTAGGAATACAGATTCGAAACATAGCCATTCGAATCTAATGGCCTAGTTTCGAAAATCCACCCATTCGAATCTGTTCTATGTATTTCTCGAATCTGATCATAATGTTCTCGAATCTGATCATATTTGCAACTCTAAAACATGAATTTCTAAGGCATAAATCACAAATATGATCAATATTAAGCCTATACTCGATTATATTATACTTATTCTAGTTAAACTTCATAGAAATAACTTTAGATTTCATAAAATTAATAGATTCGAAAAATACCAAATATATATAAAACGTAAAACTATAAAATCTTACCTCAATTCGTATGAACTCAAGCAGAAATTAGTATATTCGTGTAGTATTCGCCGAGATCTTCCTAACGGTATATTTATCTTGATGATCGGACGGTCGGTTTAGGAGAATTTCTAGAGAGAAGTTAGAGAGAGAAAGCTAGAGAGAGAGTTTAGAGAGAGAGAGCTAGAGAGAGAGAGTCGAATCTGATCTTTGAGTTTGATTCTCGTTTATATACGTCGTCTAGTTATGTTTGCTAGCTAACTCACTTTCATTTTTGTATATTATATCTCTTTTTATTTAGTTTTCTTTAATAAATAATTAATTAATTCATAAATTAAATATTTATATAATTTAATTAATATTTCATTATTAATTAAATTATAATTCAAATAATTCAATAATGTAACTTTATTACATTATCGGCTCAAAATATTACTGAATTATGACTAGATCAAAAATTTGGTTGTTACATGGGCTCCACCACGCCTATACTTCGTCCGCGAACTCATGCTGCGCTAAACAGACTTGGTTACTTGATCTTCATGTCTTCTTCCGATTCCCAAGTATGAGTAGCTCCCCGATGATGCTTCCACTTGACCAACACCATCCTGATTTTTTTGTTCCGTAACTTTTTGACTTTTGTTTCCAAAATGCACTCCGGCTCATCTACAAATCTTAGTCGTTTGTCAATCTTAATGTCTGAATGGTCAGTCCATGGTTCCCTCTCGGGCTCCAGACTCTTTCTTATGTATCCCACATGAAATACCGGGTGAACACCTGATAACTCTTCCGGCAAGTCCAAATGATAGGACTGATTCCCAACTCTTTCTAGAATTTTGAAGGGTCCTATGAACCGAGGCGATAGCTTTCCTCTCTTTACGAATCTTTTGACACCTTTCATTGGGGATACCTTCAAGTATACCCAATCGTCCTTCTGAAACTCTATCGCTTTATGACGGCGATCGTGGTAGTTCTTTTGCCGATCTTGTGCCGTTTTCATGTACTGCCGAATGAGTTGGATCTTTTCGTTTGTTTCTTGTAGCAAGGTTGGACCAGCTATTAAAGTTTCTCCTGTTTCCCTCCAACAGGTTGGAGTCCTACATTTTCTGCCATACAGGAATTCGAACGGTGCCATCTTGATTGTGGAATGGTAACTATTATTGTAGGAGAATTCAACCAATGGGAGGTGATCATCCCAGTTACCACCTAAATCCATGACACACGCTCTGAGCATGTCTTCGAGAGTTAGAATTGTTCTTTCACTTTGACCATTAGATTGGGGTCTATAGGCAGTACTCATTGCGATACGAGTACCAAGACCATTTTGTAAAGCAGCCTAGAAATTGGAAGTAAATCTACTATCTCGGTCGGAGACAATAGACTTAGGCACACCATGCCTGATGACGATTTCGTTTACGTAGATCTGGGCAAGACGATCCAGTGAATAGGTTTCTCGGATTGGAATGAAGTGAGCAGATTTTGTCAGACGGCCAACGATGACCCAAATGGCATCATGTTGACGACGTGTCTTGGGTAGCTTGGTTACGAAATCCATAGTAATATGATCTCACTTCCATTCCGGGATAGGAAGAGGTTGCATACTACCATAGGGTTGTTGATGTTCTGCTTTGACTAGACGACAAGTTCTGCACCTTTCTACAAATTGCCCAACGTCTCTTTTCAACCCTGGCCACCAGAAATCAGCTTTCAGGTCGTTGTACATCTTTGTGCTACCAGGATGAATCGAGAACTTAGACTGGTGAGCTTCTTCAAGTATTACATCTCGCATGTTCCCGAACTTAGGAACCCAAATTCTGCCGTACACACCTTTCAGTCCAGTTCCATCGTCTTGCATTAATGGATGTTGAACTCTGATATTCTCATTCTTTACATTCTCCTCCTTTAGAGCCTGCAACTGAGCAGCCCTTACATCGTATATAATTGTTGAAGTCAGTATCGTGGAAGTCAAGGCATAGCAGTATGCCTTGCAGTACGCTTTCTCATTTATAAATTTGTGAACATAATTTGCTTAAATTGACCTAAATATCCATTAATACAAATAATTGAGTCTTAAAATCATAAATTACATATAATTAAAAAAATAGGGATGTTACACAATACTAGAGTACCATCATAAAATTAATTGCATTTGTTTTTATATTAGTGTAGTTATAGATAAAAGAAACCTATATAATATGATGTCTCATAACAAAATTTAATTGCAAATACAATACACATTTCATTTCTATTATATGATGCATAACCTACTCACATTTGTTATCTTATTTTGTTTAATTGCTTCATGTTGTAATGGATGCGTCTTGGTGACACACTGGCATATCTTTATCACAAGCCACATTTCAGACACTATCAATGTTCGTATCACGTCATATGAACGTATTCTTGGAAATCATACTATTCCATACCAACAAACTTATGACTGGACATTTTGCGAAAATGTTTTCAGCACTCGTTACACTGGAGAATTTACATGGGGTTCAAGATATCAATCTGTGGGTTTATTTACCGGAAAAATTCGAAAAATATGCGGTCTATTCAAATGGAGCGCTGGTCACTGTTATTGGACGATAGGAACAGATGGATTTTATTTGAGTAAAAGTAATGACAGCATTGGAAACTTTATTAAACCATGGAACACTTTAAAATATTATATTTACTTCAATAAAGTTTTGTGGATTATTTTGTTTCTGAATGCATGACATTGGCGTTTATTTAGTTTATCTGGTTATCAATATTGTATTGCTTTATAATGGTTTTGATCCCTTAATAATTCATCATACTAAATGTACAATTTTGATGGTGCTTTTAAATTAATCAATTTTCTTCTTATTTTTGTTTAAAATTATATATACATAATATATTGGTAAGAAATCAGTACAAATTTATTTTTTATTCAGATTGTAAATGAGATAAATCTTTGTTTATAAAAATACATTAATAGTATGGTTATTTGTTATAGTCATTATTTAATAGTATTTACTATTTTAATAGTATGGTTATTTCTCCTTTAGTATGGGTATTTGTTATATATATATATATATAATATTATAAAAACTAAAATCACATATGGGTGCCACCATTGATGCCAAATTGCAACCATAAGATAACAACCATTTCAAAGAGATAAAAAAAAAATGGGTTCCACGAAATGAACTTTTTAGATAATATTTTTGTTGGATGGACATCCGAGAAATAACATAAGTGCGTTGTTTTTTTTTGCATATCTTTTTTTTTTAGTTATTTTTTGATACACTTTTATTTATCATGATATGATGTAACTATCTTTAAAAATATTTTATATTATGGATTTTTATCTTAAGTTTTAGGGATAAAAAAGTAAATCAATTAACGATTCTGATTTTATGAATCCACGCATAACGTGGATAAATGTTAATAAATAATTGGTTATAATATATTTATGTAAAATTAATACATATAAATATTAAAAATTCATAAAAATACATTAATAGTATGGTTATTTGTTATAGTCTCCTTTATTATTATTATTATTATTATTATTATTATTATTATTATAATATATATATATATATATATATATATATATATATATATATATATATATATATATATATATATATATATATATATAAAATAGTAATTATTTTCTTATATTTTTTAAAATTTTTATTATATTATATAATAGTTATTAAGGGCAACCCAAAAAGGAGCCTACTAATTGATGATACCTTTACGAATTATTTATGACTTGGACACTAATTCCAACAGTCTTCCATTTGGACAAGTTATCAACTACTATTTGTCTAAGTCTATCACTTTAACTAGCAGAGAGTGTCATCTCTAATCACAACTGCCAAACTCTGAATCTTATCAGAATCAGTCATTTAGATAAGGGATCAACTATTCCTTTGTTCTATGATATCATATAAAACTGAGACATGGATTTGTAATCAATCTTGAGTTTCAAAATTATGTTTCTGATTTCCGATTAATTTGACTATGTGAGACTACCGAATTGAACACATCAATTTAGTCTCGGTCGGGCCCGACACTTTCAAGTCACATTTAATCATCAGAGGACCCATAGATATCTCTTTTTTACTAAGGCAAAAAGGAACAAATGCCTTTGAATACTCGGCGCTAGTGAAATAATCATGTCATAACTAGGACATCTTTTATAACTCGCATTTAGCTATGTGTTTGAATGAAATAAGGTACAACAGACTAGAAAACTATAACCTCACTGTATCTCCGCTTGAGAATAGATGATATTATCAGCTTACAATAACTTGAGATCTTGATCCATGAAGTAACTTTCTAAGTGCGGGTTTTCCTATACTTAAATCTTTATTAAGAACCCATGAGTGCTGCAACAATCTCTATGCCATGTCTAACTCTTAGACAATCTACTACGACTCTATGACAGTCTTTATTCAAACCTAACTTCTGGTAGTATGATCGACTGAGGATTTTGAATAAAATAAATTACTCGGAAAGTGGGTTCTAAACATGCAAACGAAAACACAACAATAAAAAAATAGTAAATGGTAGCACCTTGCAAATAAATAAATCTCCATTATTTAATCACCAAAACTATTACAATTTTAAATCATTGTTACAATGTTTCAAATTCAACTAACTACTAAAACTTTACATTATCTTGTAAAGCTATGCACCTAGCATGTCCATTATGCTTGGACCGCGTCAGTGTCTTTGTGAACGGATCAGCCAGATTCTCCTTTGATCGTACATGCTTCACAATCAAATGTTTTTCTTCGACTTTTCTCCTCACGAAATGGTACTTGCATTCAAGGTGCTTTGACTTCCCATGATCTTTGGGTTCTTTAGTCAATGCAATCGCACTCTCATTGTCATAGAATATTTCAATGGGGTCTTGTACTGTTGGGACAACTGCAAGATCTCCAATGAAGTTGTTCATCCAGATGGCTTCCTTTGAGGCCTCGCTAGCCGCAATATATTCTGACTTGCATGTAGAGTCTGCCACTGTATCCTGCTTCGAACTCTTCCACATCACAGCTCCCTCATTCAACAAAAATACCCAACCAGATTGTGCCCGACTGTCATCTCTATCTGTTTGGAAACTCGCTTCATAGTAACCTGTCACTTTGAGTTCATCTTCTCCACCATAGACCAAGAACCATAGTAACCTGTCACTTTGTCAGAACAAAGAAGTATTAAATACTTAACCATAGAAACTCGCTTCATAGTAACCTGTCATATCTTTGTCGCAAGCAACATTTCAGACACTATCAATTATTTATGACTTGGACACTAATTCCAACAGTCTCCCACTTGGACAAGTTATCAGCTACTATTTGTCTAAGTCTATCACTTTAACTAGCAGAGAGTGTCATCTCTAATCACAACTGCCAAACTCTGAATCTGATCAGAGTCAGTCCTTTAGATAAGGGATCAACTATTCCTTTGTTCTATGATATCATATGAAACTGAGACATGGATTTGTAATCAATCTTGAGTTTCAAAATTATGTTTCTGATTTCCGATTAATTTGACTATGTGAGACTACCGAATTGAACACATCAATTTAGTCTCGGTCGGGCCCGACACTTTCAGGTTATATTTAATCATCAGTGGGCTCATAGATATCTCTTTTTTACTAAGGCAAAAGGAACAAATGCCTTTGAATACTCGGCACTAGTGATATAATCATGTCATAACTAGGACATCCTTTATAACTCGCATTTAGCTATGCGTTTGAATGAAATAAGGTACAACAGACTAGAAAACTATAACCTCACTGTATCTCCGCTTGAGAATAGAGGATATTATCAGCTTACAATTACTTGAGATCTTGATCCATGAAGTAACTTTCTAAGTGCGGGTTTTCCTATACTTAAATCTTTATTAAGAACCCATGAGTGCTGCAACAATCTCTATGCCATGTCTAACTCTTAGACAATCTACTACGACTCTATGACAGTCTTTATTCAACACTAACTTCCGGTAGTATGATCGACTGAGGATTTTGAATATAATAAATTACTCGGAAAGTGGTATCTAAACATGCAAAAGAAAACATAACGATAAAGAATTGTAAATGGTAGCACCTTGCAAATAAATAAATCGCCATTATTTAATCACCAAAACTATTACAATTTCAAATCATTGTTACAATGTTTCAAATTCAACTGACTACTAAAACTTTACATTTTCTTGTAAACCTATGCACCTAGCATGTTCATTATGCTTGGACCGCGTCAGTGTCTTTGTGAACGGATCAGTCAGATTCTCCTTTGATCGTACATGCTTCACAATCAAATGTTTTTCTTCGACTTTTCTCCTCACGAAATGGTACTTGCATTCAAGGTGCTTTGACTTCCCATGATCTTTGGGTTCTTTAGTCAATGCAATCGCACTCTCGTTTGTTATAGAATATTTCAATGGGGTCTTGTACTGTTGGGACAACTGCAAGTCTCAATGAAGTTGTTCATCCAGATAGCTTCCTTTGAGGCCTCGCTAGCCACAATATATTCTGACTTGCATGTAGAGTTTGCCTCTGTATCCTGCTTCGAACTCTTCCACATCACAACTCCCTCATTCAACAAAAATACCCAACTAGATTGTGCCCGACTGCCATCTCTATCTGTTTGGAAACTCGCTTCATAGTAACCTGTCACTTTGAGTTCATCTTCTCCACCATAGACCAAGAACTTGTCCTTAGTATTTCTCAAATACTTCAGAATATTCGTGACCGCTGTTTAATGACCTTCACCAGGATTCTACTGATGTCGACGCACCATGCTCAAGGAAAATGAGACATCAAGCCTCGTAGACGTCATGGCATATATTATCGATCCGATGCCCGAAGCATATGGAATTCGACTCATTCTGACTTGTTCCTCCTCTGTCTTCGGAGAAAGGTCATTTAGTGGCATAAATATGTCTCTAAATATAAGAAATTTGTCAACCAGTAAGCCTAATAACATCAAAATGTGTATTTACCAAAGCACTACAAAAAGGTCATTGTGTTGGCTAAAATGTAAGACTAATAACATCAAAATGTGCATTTACTAATGCCCTTATTAAGCAAGAAGTTAAAGGCGTAGTCATCACACATTTTCACAAGAGGGTAATTTTTGTAAGCATTGAACAAGGAACAACAACCATACTTACGTTTTGATAATAAGCTTTGGCAAAACAATAATTCTATTCTAAACAAAGTGATAAACCAATTCATTTCGATTCGTCGCAAAATTTGAAAATGTATAAATCAATCCTTTCCCATAAATTCTTTTCATCAAGACTGTCAGTTAAAAAAATAATATATGTAGGTTAGAAAAGAAAGTAAGACCTACACATCTCATCACATATTAAATATTTTTTATTAAGTAATTAAATAATAATAAAATAAAAGACGCTATGTTGTTCACCACATAAGGATTTATTTAGGATTTAGTTAGGTAGGGTTTTATATTGAAACGTCTCTCCTCTTTCTCGTCTCTCCTCTTTCTCTGTATGCCGCTGTTGTCTCTCCGGCCGGCCGGCCACCGCCGCTACTTCCTTGGTCTCCATCTCGACATGATAAGGTTTATATCTCTCTCATCTTTCTTCTTCATCACCGATTTTATATTTAAGGCCTAGGTTTTCCTTGGCCGCCGCCGCTGCATCCTGGACTTCGACCGCCAAGCACCGCCTTTGACCGCCACCGCCTAAATAGTCCGATTTGGTCCAAGTCGTAGCGGTGGTATCCCGCTTTCCTCCTAGTCGCCGATTTATCGGCCGACTAGGCTGATTTTTGCAACATTGAACGTAGGTCACATAGTTCAAATCTATTGTGTCAACAGGAAATCTAAATGGTCCTAGTTGTTATTTTTCCCACTAATTTGGTTATAATATTACAGGTTGCAAAACCTAATGTCATTTTGTGATGAAAAAGAGCAGGTATACACATGCTGAGGGGGAGTAAGCTACTTGCCAAGGATACCTGAAAGGTCTACATGATAATCAAGATTCTCTTAATCATCATGAGGGGGAGATTACTAGAAGCATCAAAAGTTTAAGGAGATGATGAAGGGGGAGCAAAACAAATCTGAAGAATTTCATGTTCGGTTGAAGAATTTAGGGGGAGAGAGCTATAAGTGAAAAGCTTCAAGAGCTTCAAAGCTTCAAGTGTTCCAAGTTAAAACTTAAAGATGAACCTGGAAGTTGTCCAAGTCTAGAGTAAAGATCATCAAAAGGGGAGATTGTCCATCAGAAGATAAAGCTTATCTTTAAGGATCCAATCTTGATCACAAAGAGGAAGATTGTTAAAATTATTTTATTGTAATCAAGTCTAGGGTTCATTATGTAATAAATTAATATTTATGTTCATATTTTGTAAGGGCTTAATTAGTTGAGTCCATTGGCTTGGCCTATTGGGGTTTTAGTATTTAAAGGGTCTCCTAGGGTTTTGTGTGTGTAACTCATGGTAACTCAAGGGAGCTTAAGGTGAAAGGAGAGTGTAGTCGTCGCGTGGGAAGAGAGAAAAACATTTGTCCAACATTGTTCATCGTTCAAGGTTTAATCTAATCATATGGCTACATTTATATATACTTGTTCATTTTTATCGTTTATGCTTGATTATATTTTAGATTAACATTTTCCTTCTTTGTTATTTAGAAAAACCAGCCCCCCCCCCCCCCCCCCCCCCCCTCCCCAGAATTTTAAATCCTAGTTACCTTGCACTCTTCAGATTATTAAATTTTTTCTATAAGATAATGCAAATTTTTTGACAATATCATGACAAATGCAAATATTGCATAATGCAAATCCTTTGACAAAATGCAAATCACAGAGAAAAAAATCTGCGAACCAAACGCCACGTAAGAGTTTCTAACCCAATATCTTTATGCATTCCACTATTCTTTGAATATTTGATTCTTATTACTTGAATTTAGGGTTTAATTGTGAATTTGTGATTTGTGTTGAACAAAGTTTTATGTTTTTTAGTTTTTAATTTCTTTGATTGTAAGTTTAAAGTGTGTGTAATTTGTTAATTGTAGGATTAATGGATAAATTTTTCCAAAGAAAGTTACCAGAAAGTAGTAGTAACGACGGTCCATCTACAAAAGTTAGTAGAAACGAAACTAACGAATCCGATAATATCACACAACCACTTACACAATCTCAACCACAACCATCTAATCTTTAGATTATTTCAGCCCCAATTAGTATTGATTTAAGATTATATGTTTACTAGTTTATTATCCCGTGTATTACACGGATTATAATAATTCATTGTTTTCTTAAAACATGTATATAAACTTAAAATTTTATTATAAATAAAATTTCTTAAAATACTAATGATAAACTACTGTTAATGAGTTATTGAAATACTATGAAATAATAAAGTATATAATTATGTGCCAAAAACTTATAAATATTGGTATTTAGATATATACATATAAAAGATTTTATTTGTATTAACATTATCGGTTAATAGATGTTTATTAAAATATAGTTATGATTTAAATAAATTATCAATAAAAAATAAGAAATTAAGAAAAAATGAATGTTTTATTAAAATATAGTTTTGATTTAAATATAAGAGTTTTTTTTTAACTGAAATGTAGTTGGATGGTTAATATTTAAGTTTAAAAAAATTGAAGGGAAATAAATTTAAGTTGGTCAATTAATTAGAATATTAACTAAAGTAATTAAGGAAGTTTAGGAGGGAAAATGAAAAAGTGAAGGCTTAATATGATGACATGTGGTAAAAAAATGTTCTTGTTTATTATATATAAAGATTTTTAAATTATAAATATTCGTGTGTTGACCCGACCCAACTAAAATAATCATTTTATTTTTAGATTTGTGAACGCGGCGAAAATTTGTGCAACGGATTCTTTCGGTGACTGGGTCCGTGTAACACCCCGACACCCGAGCAGGTACATATAATTATCTTATTGACCAATTATTTTATTAAGTATTGCGTTGGTCCAATTGCGTCCCGTATAGTGGATTATACGTGTCGGGACGGGGATTGCGTGGATTCGAGATATAATTTTAGTGGATAAATTATAATTATGGATTCACGAGATTAAATGGGATTTATTGATATAAATAGTGGATTTTTGATATTGGGGTCGGGTATCGGTGTCGAACCCGCGATATAACGGGATCCGTATATAGTGTATATGTGTGTGACGTTGTTTCCTTATCTTCTCCTTGTGCAAAACCTAAAGATAAGTGTTGTGTGTGTGCTTGTGCTGCTGAATTGAAGGGTAAACTCAATTGATTGAAGATTCAAGTGCTGAAATTGGATATAAAAGCTTTTATAGGTGTTCTTGAGTTCAAGGTGAGTAAAATCCTTCCAATTGAATCTGATTTTTGTGTGTTAATCATGTGATATGATGGGAATTGATTAGAGTATGTTTTGGAAGTATTTTGGCATCAGTTTTGTGAATTAAATCTGCTGAAATCGGAGTTTGGGGGTTAAAACCCCCTGGACAGAACTGAAACAGAAACAGGGGATCTGTTTCCCGTCGTGAGCGCGACCGCGACGCGCTTAGCGCGGCCGCGATGTTCTTCCTCGAGCGCAGGCCGCGATCGGGCCAGTGCGGCCGCGATCCGGCTTCTGCGGGTTTGAGTCGGTTTGGGCTTCGGGGGTCCGTTGGGCTGTTTTGTGGGGTTCATTTGGGTATATTATCAGTTATGGGATAATCGAGATTAATCTGGGAGAATTAATTTGTGTACAGGAATTGTCAGAGATTGTCGCGGGCTGGGTTCAGATCAGCCAGTTAGGAAGTTTGTGCAGGGTGATCCAGGTGAGTACACGAGTTCTTTTCAAAGGGCCTACTTTTTATCGAGTCATAATATGTGCGTATATTACTGTTGTGATTATGTTGGGCACTGTCAGCTGCCCCTCAGGTATGACCCTTCCTTCTTTATATGTGTTATATGCTTGAGATCCATTACTATATATTACGATGAGTATCGTGGGAGCAGTGTAGCTCTGTTTGACCCTGTGTAGGGTTCCCATATATATATATATATATATATATATATATATATATATATATATATATATATATATATATATATATATATATGCGGCCGTTATTTCTGTTAGCCTCCACGGGCATGGCTTGGCTCCAGGGGGGAGGGATTCCCCAATTGAGATGAGTATCTCTTTTTGTATTGGATCTCTAGGATCTCTGATTAAAGACTCGCTGGCATGTGTTATGCCGTGTAGTGTAGGGCTGCCATGTGACATGCGATATGTGATTATGTGATCTGTGCAGTGTCTAACCCTTGTGTACTCACGAGCTGCGAAGCTTACGTATTCGAGTCTGATGTGTGTATCAGGGGAACCGAAGATAGGAGCGCCAGCTCCTGAGCGAAGATAGGAGCTTGATTCGCTGTTGCCGAGAGACCCTGCTTTTGTTATATGTATGTGCTCCTTATACTGTTGGGAGAACTATGGGTCAATTGTACTGGGTTTGTATGTGAACATCGGGTTTGGGTCGGGTTTGTATGTCGGGTTGACTTCGGAATATTGTGACTATGTTTGTGAAATGTTTTAATTAATCAGTATTTGTGTAAACCTAGACATTGTGATATGGATTTTATATGCGTTTATGCCACCTGTGTATTGTAAATGACGTGGCTTTTAGCTGGGATTAGAGGGTGTTACACTATACATTAGCTATATATCAAACTTTTAATGATGATTTGTAGTTTTTCCCATCTTAAAAGGGAAAATTTTTATGCTAATATATAATAGTCTAATTATCATATAGTAGCTAGCTTCTTTTCACCAACATATGATTACTTTTATTATCATTGATCACCAAACCATCGATGAACGTCATAGCCTAGCTTATGATCTTCTAATATGTTACTTACCGGAAGGATTGCAACTCACGTTTCCAACCAAATGCTACTACCTTTTGCTTGTTAATATAATTTGCACAACTACTTGTTTTCACGTGTCTGATATGCATATTTATTAATATGTTGTTAGTTACTTCCTATAGCTACAATTGTCATTTTAAATATACATGTCTTAACCTGTGCCGAAAACTCCAATACTGTAAAATATCAAATTGTGTTATGTACTTTGTCAGGATCTGAACTTAATTAACCAAGACTAACTGATTTGAATTTATCAGAGTATAAATCAATAATCTTACTTTGAATCAAAGTTTAATTAAGAAGTTTGCGGAATAACACTTAATTATTTTAACAAAAGCTTTCAGAATCAATATCAAATAAACAAAAGTAATAATCAAAATTTCTTGTATTGCTGACTTCAATGATTACAATCACCTCTAATCTGTTTGATTAGACGAAGAACACAAACTGTTCTTAGGGTTTTACAACCTTAGAGGCTTATGAAAACTTAAAACAAAAAGAAATTTCAATCTTGAATATGCAGAAAAACTCCTATCTAATAGAAAGACCTATTCTATGTATTTATATTGCTTCTTGATTTGTTTCCTTGAAGGACCATGACTTCTCTGATAGTAGATATGCTAGAATCTTCGTGTAGATATCTTTTCCTGAATATCAGCACTTTCTGTTTGTAAATCTGTTGAGCAGCTTGAATCACTTGACAGCTTGAACAGAGCAGCTTGAGTTGATTTACTCTGGCAGCTTGAACTTTTGCACTAGCAGCTCGAGATTCTTCAACTAACAGCATGAACTTTGTACTTACATAGAAATTCTACTAACAGTATGAGAAATCTAACTAACAGCTTGAACTACTTAGATTATTTCCCAACAATCTCCCCCTAACTTAAATTCTTTATACAAGATTTTAAGTTCTATACAAATAAGGAAATAAACAAGTAAACTGTTATTTACAAACCAAGGCTTTCAAAAACTTACAACTGTGCAAGTTTCTGATTTACAGCCTTCAAAAATTTTTTCTTCATATCTTCTCTATCACAAGATATCTTAACAGATCTCATCTGGAGTAGCATAGCTTTTGGTAGATCATAGAATTCAAAATTAGAGAACATACCAGATCCATCTGTAAATTTTATTCTGTAAGTCCTTGATTTGACAAACAGATTAACTTGCTTGATCTTCATTCCCTGTGTATTTGCATTCTCTATATCTTCCCTTATAGACTCAGGATCAACAATGCTCTTCAGATCTTTGACAGCTTGCTTTACTTGTGGTAGAGCCGATCTTACTTGTGTTACAGACCCAACATTGTGCATTGTTGTGAGCTCATCTCTGGTCATCCTTTGAGCCATATGCATGATGCTGTTGTATTCTTCTTCTGGACCAGATTCCCTTCTTACTATAAACTGAAATCTTAAGTCAATGTTGTCCATTGACTTAGCATACCAATAATTTATGGGAGGCTTTGTGAAGTCATGTTGGTCTATCAATTTCTCTATCTCCATCACCTTTTGCAGTTGATGCTCAAACAACACCTTTTTAACTTGATCCAGCTTTGCTTGTGATAATGACTCTGATTCAGGAATAGAAGCAACAGCTTGATCAGAAGGAGCAGGGGCACTGGCAGCAGTTTGAACATTACTTGTACCAGTTTGAACTGGTTCTTGGGATCTTTGGACTTCTTGGGAGACTTTGGCTTTCTTTCTTTTGTCCATTTCTTTGTCATGGATATCTTGCAGCCTTTCTGTGCTCATGGATTGAGCCATTTTCTTTGGGATACCTGCTGCATAGGCAAAATTTATTAGGAATCTTCTATGCTCAGCCTTAGAATGCCCTGTTGGCATCTTCCTCTTCTTTTCTCCTTGCTTGACCACAAACCCTCTCAGGTAATCACCTAAGGTTTCATCATCTTCCATTGGGGGCTGGGTTTGCTGGTCTAACTCTTGATCTTGTTCTTCTGCTAATTTTCTGGCTATCTCAGCATCAAAGGCAATCTGGGCTACTTTGGAAGAAAATTTGTGCTTTGGAGACTCCATAAGAATACCCTTGCCTTTATCTTTTGTAGCAGAAGATGTTGCTTGGACTGAACTGCTAGGAGCCTGAGTTGTTTCTCTTATGACAACTCCAGTTGGTCTTGAAGGAGCAGCTTGAGTTTCTAGGCTAACAGCTTGAGAAGCTGTTGGGACTGTTGGCCTAGATGGTTGAACTGTTGGGGCTGCTTGGACTGATTCTGTTGGACCTGCTTGGACTGCTTTAGGAAACTCCTGATTCTCCCCCTTTTTGGAAGCATTTTTGGTCAGGAGGACCTACAACCTTTGCCACTTGGGTTTGAATCAATCTCTCTAATTGCATGATCTTATTTCCACAGAGGGTAAACCCTTTATGGAGATAATCCATTCTCTGATTTTGAGCCGCTTCTGCCTGTTTGAGTGTAATGATTTGTGCTCCCTGTGCAACAATGATGGACTTTTGGTATTCCAGCATAGCTACAACAGGTTGCAGCTTAGGATCCGTTAATAACATAAGTTGCAGACTAGCCTCAAGATCAGCAAACGTATGTGGTGCTTGTGATCTATCACTGGCATGAATACCAGAAATAGAAACCTCTGGGCCCCTCTGTTCTTGGTTCTGGGGACTTCCAGCTGGTGTTTGCACACTTGCTGTTGCCATGGGCGTGGTCTTAATGATGTTGGCACTGTCCTGTGCCTCTTGTGCAGAGACAGCAGTTGTGTCAGCCACAGAACCCATATGGAATATCTCTGGTGAGATGTCCACCTCCTGAGTGAGAATGGGAGTGTTCTCAATTGGTTCCCTTTGGATATTCTGTGCAGAAGTGTCCTCCTGCACAGGGTTATTTGGATCTTGTCTGAGGGCTGAGGAGGAAGGAGCTCCTAGTCCTCTTTTCCTTTTATAAAGATATTTGAGTGGGGGTGTTGGCTGAACAATAGGATCAGAAGTAATTTGTGTATCATGAGGAGGGGGTTGGGGTCCTGGGGGTGAAGCAGTAATGATAGGCTGAGCCTGCTCAGGACCCTCTCCTCTGTTTCTTGGAATGATGTGCATCATTGCAGAAGGCAATGGAACATCTACACTCAAAAAATTGGCACTTGGCTTTAAAAGCCTTTTAATAGAAGATAGCGAGTGCCTATGAGAAACATATATCCTCTTATGTATATTAAAATTGGTGCAAGTTTTTGCAATTATTTCTGCCAAAAATCGAGGATACATCAAAATTTCCCATTCTTTAGGGAATGATGCCTTAACATCCCCTGAAAAATCATATTTGAAAAGTTGGCCTGTTGAAAAGCACACTAAGGCAGTGGCAATATTTGAGGAAAATTCTGACCAACCAGTTCTCTTAGGGCTGATACACTGCTGAATAATATGCACAAGATATTTCCATTTAGGTGAAAAGTGTGCTTTAAAGAAAGTAAAAGAGTCAGCAGGACCCCTATATCCAATATTGTAAAGACCAGAATGTAAAGCATTTAGGGATAGGTCTGTTATACCTGAGGCATCTTGAAGATGCAGATGATGACGAATGGATTCCTCAGTTATTGTGATGGAAGTGCCATCAATTTTG
>JAANYP010002059.1:0-39783 GCA_020465985.1 Centrapalus pauciflorus | reverse complement strand
CCGAGCCCTCGACCAGGTTGTTTCGGCCTGCATCCATTGAGCCACCATCTCTGTCTTCTCATAGACCATTGCGCTTTAGCTTTCTCAATGTCCTGATTTCAGGAGAGCTCCTTCTTACCGCTGGAGTTATTTGGCTAGTACAGAGGTTGGCACATAGGGACCCTCCATCACTATCTCTGGCAGTTGTACATTCCCGATTCTCTAAAGAGCGCATCATTCTGCACCTTCCAACCAAGAAAGAAGTTTTGATGATTAAATTGGGAGGTTTGCCCATAGAGCCATTGGTCATAGTAAGAAGGAATTTGCCAGCACTGTTGTCCATGGAAACTTGGGAGAATGAGAGATCTAAGTGACACACACTCTAAACTGCTCTGTACCAGTTGTAGGTCCAGAGAGGTTCCACCACAGTTATATAGTTATAAGCTGTAGAGGGGGGGTGAATACAGCAATTTATAAAACTAGACACAATTTTCTCAATGTTGTAATTGTATTATCAACAATTGTTTAATTACAAACAAGCTTGAATGCGGAATAGTTCAAGCTGAGATGACAGATACAACAGTATGATTACTAGTCTAAGACAGACTCAAACTAGTTTACAATGAATACACTCACTAAGAAGCACTCACTGTGTTTACAAGACTCAGAGGGACAACTTATGTAGAACAGCTTAGACACAAAGAAACTGTATTACACAAGCAGGCTTGCATGCATGAAAACACACTTGCTCGTTCACTCTTGGGTTTCAGCACTTAGCTTTCTTCACTCTTCTTTCTGTCCTTAGAAGCTTCCTTTTATACTCACTTAGAGGATCTAAGAGAAACATCTTCATTGGACGGAATGAAAAAGGAGAAGTCTTGTTGAAAAAGACAACATAACCTTTTCTGCACCTTTCTGAAAAGCAGACTTGTCTTCACATGTGCAGAACTTTTGTCTTTTTACTTTGTCTACTGTTGCATTGCCTTTAACTAATTTAGGAATGTCAACTTTGTGTCTTTCTTCCTTGTAAAGGCCTATTTTGATATAAGAAAAAGGTCTGTCACCCTTTTTCAAATAACCTTTTTGTCTTCATGTGACAGAACAGCTTGGGCAGGCTGAGCGGTTCTGCTTTCCACTTTGTCTTCGACTTGTAAACTGATCTTGTAGTAAAAAACAATACATGATGACTTGGAAACAAATTCCATAAAGTGTTTAGCCTGTTCACAAAGAACAGGTTCTGTTCACAAAGAACAGAAAACTTTAAAAATGCCCAAGCTGCTCAACAGTGTAGAGCAGCGTAGACAGTTTATGTCCAGCCTGTTCAGCAGACAGAGCAGCTTGGACAAACTGTCTTAGTTGCAACACATGCAACATATAGAACAGCTTTAGACTGATATTACAAATCATTTTCAGGTTTCAATAAGGCATATAACAGGCCTTAAATTCAACCTTCAAATGCATCAACAGGTTTGATTATAAAATCTCCCCCTCAGATGTAGAACAGGTTTGACTGAGGCCTTTTTGTGCCTAACAAGTTGTAGTAAGAATTTCCATTTTTTGTATAATTATCAATAATTGCTAGCAGTAGGCCTCATCTATATCAAATACTAAAACTTATCAACTCTTGAAACAATTATCATCAAATAAAGAAATCTCATAAAATCACACAACAATTATCATATGATGAAGAAATTAGAACATAAATACGGGATCGTTTACAAATGAGTCTAAAATTATAAGCACAAATCCAAAATTCATATCATCCAAACATGCAGCTAAATTTCAATAGTTCGGAAGTGTTTCAAATCGAGACCTACATGATTCTAATTTAACATAGATTCTGATTTACAGTAAATGTGATCAAAGTATTGTGTGTGAGAGAAAGGACGTGTGTGAGAAATCGAGTGAAGTGTTGGAAATCAGATTGGATCGATAATCAAACCCACTTATAAAACAAAAGATGATTCACGCGCTCAAAATTTGGTAACTTTTCTACTATATTGCTTGAATAGAAATCAAAGAGCTTGGAAAATAACAAAAACTAGCTTTTAAAATAACAAAAATAAAATCAATTAACTTCCTAAGTATGTGGGTAGTTTACCAGTAGTACATTAGCCCATGTTCTCCTAATCAGGTGACAAGCACTCACGTTTTTCTCCACTAAGACTTAGTGAATAACGACTAAATCAGAACTACCGTTAACATGAAGAACCCTCGTATACTTCTTTGCTCATGATCTGAGTTAGAAATTGAATGAAGATACCTTGACTACGTCTTGGCTCATGAATTTGAACAACCCTTGATTACATCTTTACATCTGAATCGAGTGATTTCAATCCAAGGAATGCGCTCTTGTGAAGAGACCCAGGCCGCTGAACGCACTATTATGAAGGGGAAAGACCAGTAAGCAGTAGCGACCTTGGGAATGGTGATGACTAGAGAGAAGGACATGAATAGAGGAGAGACTAGTGAAGAGCGGCAAGGGTGCAGTGCCCGGTAATGGAGTGGGGTGGCGGTTGTGGTGGACGTGGGGAGGGACGGCCTGTGTCGGGGTGTAAAGCCCACTCTTTACACATAAAAGCCACGTCTGTATAATATCATAAGTGTTCTTATCGCAATAAATCAATAGTACATGTGTCAGGGGATAACGTAAATCACTGATAATTAAAACTCTAGTACAAACATCTCATATGTCTGATACAAATGATTAGGGCAAATAAACCAACGTACAATGTCTGAATGCTAACTATGATACATACTGAGCAGATAAACAAGTACATATCAACAGTTTTCCCCAAAAGCTAATAACAGCATGCGGCAGTTACATACATAGAATCTCTATCAATCCCGGCTCATATTTCAGCGGCGGCTACTCAACTTTTTGATTTCCTGAGACACGTTAGACTCGAAAATGTAAGCTGGGAGGCTCGTGAGTACACGAGGGTTAGACTCTGCAAAATTAACACATAATACAACACATAGCACATATGATAGCATGTAACTCAACATAAGTAACTCAATCATGTCTCAAGATCTTTGATGTAGTCTTTGTGCTCAACGCACATATCAACTCAAGGGGACGCCATTCCCCGATTAATAGACTGCACACAACAGTGGTTAGCTACTGAATAGGCACAGGAGCAACCTGGCATAACACTATTGTATACATACAATCTCATACTTCATGACTGGTTAGGGACAGTCGGCCTGCGCGATCGCCCATCGCGGATACTCTAGAAACAATCTCAACTCATACACTCATAGCACATATAATAAGGTAGATGGGATCATACCTGAGACGCCACATCTCTGTCTCATACACATATCACAATCACATAGATAACTTTTAAAATAAGTGCATTTTTTGAAAAGAACTCGAGTACTAACCTGCTTGTCAGATAACCTACTATACGGAACTCTATCACGGCTCAGACCACCGTAGTCTGGACCCTGTACACATAACGGATCCCATAATATTAATACAAACCCAACTGAAATGCTACACAGACCTAACACAATTCTGTAACTGAAATGAACCAACAAAGTGACACTAAATGGACTTCAAAGCCCAAAACCAACCCCAGCCCAAAACACACGGATCGCGACCCACACTTGGGTCATCGCGGCCGCGCTTGCTGTCGCGGTTGTGCTCATAATCTTGACAACGTTCTAACATGTAAGGTCACCTGTGTCACGGATCTAATGTTGACGCGATGCCGTCCAACGAGTGCGGAATCCTCGTTAGTGGCTTAACGGATCGATCACGCACGGAAACCAGAGACAAACACTATGATAGCCGATACAACGAACGACCCGACATGGAGTATTTCTCCGAAACACTCTCTGAAATCACTTCTAGCTCGCACGTGCATGGATACAAGCTCTGAATACTAATTTCACAAAAAGTCTCTTCACCCGGATGCTCTGTTTGTTCTCAAGTTCGACAGAACCCCTGAGCTGTCAAAGATTTATGAATTCACAATGATAAGTTCAATATATAGCTGATAAGTTCGTATAGACGCTCCTCACGAACTTAGACGCTCGTCACGAACTTATCTTGTTAGAACTTATCTTCACTTGTTAGAACTTATCTTCACCTAGAACTTATTTTCACCTAGAACTTATTTTCAAAACTTATCCAAGAACTTATCCTTAGAACTTATTCCCAGAACTTATTACTAGAACCTATCCTTAAAACTCGTCTGTAGAACTTATCTCTAGAACTTATCTCTAGAACTTATTCTTAGAACTTATCCTAGAACTTATTTGCACATTCTAAACTTAACATGATAGTATAGAACGTAACATGTAAATGTAGATATCATACACAATCATGATATCAATAACAAAACTAGACTGATGTCGTCACACCGGATGTACCAACAGGCTCTCCCTTTGACGATAGCTTCTAGTTGTTGTTCATTGATCGCAATAGACAATCAGATTCAGAGACTATGAATACCGTACTAGACAGCTATTGTCACATCGGGTGTATCAACATCGCACGCGGCTCGCACCCTGCCGCCCGCACTATACTCATCGCTGCCGCGCTCAGGGGTCGCGACCGCGACCATAGACGTGCAGGTCTGCTATGCTCTGCTCCTTTTTCATGGTTGTTCCAGGGAGGACTTATCTCCCAACTCGATTTCTGGCAGCAGAAATACATATAACTCATATATAACTAGATCCTACCGACTAAGTAGCAAAATCCTCTCATTTAACAACGCATAATACAATTAAAGTCCAACAAAACCATACCTTATAAACCTTGTTAGCTCAATGATGCTATTAAAAAGATGATAAAGACAATCCCAACGACAAAACCACAATTTTTGGAGTTTCTAGAAGTCCCAACCGAACACACATACACAACACACACTTACTTCTGTTTTTGGCAAGGGAAAGGAAGAAACAACATTCAAAAGGAAGCCAATATATATCCTTTCCATATTTAGTAAGTTCCGGACCCAAATAATCTGAACCCGACATTACATTTTCAATATGAAAATCAATTTAACCCGTTTAACTTTGTGATCTCATAATTATTAATAATCCACTAAAATACCAATCCGGAGACACACATATCGCAATCCTGCCATGTATAATCCACTAATCGGGATTCTATTCGACCAACACAATAATAATAAATCAAATATACAAGAATAAATATCCACGTACCAGGTAAGATTTTGGGATTTTACAAATCCTCCCCTCCTAATAAGATTCCGTCCCGGAATCTAACTCAAAATTTGGAACAGCTGCGGATCGCGACTTCTCATTTCAGACTCGGGCTCCCAGGTAGCGCTAGTACTCTTATGATGTCACCACTAAACGAGTACTAGCGTGATCGCCTTGTTCCTCATCTTTTTCACCTTCCGGTGGTAATCGCTACAGGTTGTTCTATGTACCTCAGCTGATCGTCAACAGTGATCTCAGTCAACGACACATACTGATCGCCTTTAGCGAGACACTTTCTTAGATGACTCACATGAAAGGTGTTGTGCACGCCGGCCAACACTGGAGGCAATCTCAGTTTTTACGCCAAATCTTGAACTCTGGCGATAATCTTAAACAGACCTATGTACCGCGGACTCAACTTAACTTTGTGTCTGAATCTGATAACTCCCTTCAAGAGTGATACTTTCAGCATAACTCAGTCCCCAACTCTGAATTCAAGCTCTATCAGACGACGGTCGGCATAACTCTTCTGACGACTCTGCGCAACTCATATGTGCTCCTGAATCACTATCACCTTATTGCTCGTCTCCTGTAGTAACTCAGGCCCGCTAATAGGTCGCTTGCTGACCTCACCCCAACACACAGGGGTTAGACATTTACGCCCATATAATGCCTCAAACGGAGCCATCTTGATGGTGGCATCTTAGCTGTTGTTATACGTAAATTCCACTAACGACAAGTGCACGTCTCAACTATCTCTGAAATCTATCGCACATGCTCACAGCATATAGTCGAGAGTCTAATTGGTATGCTCTGTCTGCTCGTTTGTCTGAGGTCGGTATGATGTGCTCAACTGTACACGGGTGCCCAAACCTCTCTGAAAGCTCTGCCAGAATCGCGAAGTAAACCAAGTGTCTCTGTCAGACATAATTGACTTCGGAATCCCATGCCTTGAAACCACCTCGTTAATGTAGAGTCGTGCCAACTGATCCATAGTAATCGCGCAGATGTCTATACATCTTAGTGCTCCCGGGGTGCTCGACCGATGTGACTCAGCAAGTATCAACTGGCGAAGATTCCCAACTCTTGGTACCCATACTCGGTCATGAAACACAAATAACCCTCTGTTATCTCTGATTAGTGTTTCCATCGCTAGTAAGTCACTCTTTCTTCACATTCTCAGCTTGTAGACCCTCTTGTTGTGCCAATCTCAAACTCTCAATCAGGGTTGAAGTAATCTAAAGTCTCACCTCTCGAGAAACCACAGTTTGGCTGCACGCCTTGCGACTCAACGCATCAGCTACCACGTTCGCTCAACCTGGGTGGTAGCGGATTTCGCAGTCGTAGTATTTCAGTAACTCCATGTTGCGCCGCTGTCGCATGTTCAACTCTTTCAAATTAAACAGATACTGAAGACTCTTTTTGGTCGGTATACACGATAAATCGAGACCCATACAAATAACTTCGCCAAACCTTCAATGCAAACACCATGGCGTCTAACTTAAGGTCGTGTACGATATGTCTCTTGTCGTAGGACTTTAATTGTCGTGATGCATATGCAATTACTTTACCCCGCTGCATTAGGTTACAACCCAACCCAGTACCAGACGCATCGCAATATACAACAAAATCTTTAGTTCCCTCTGGCAATGCCAACACTGGAGCCTGACATAGACGTGTCTTCAACTCTCTAAACGCACGCTCCTGCTCATCGGACCACTCGAACGACATGGACTATCGTGTCAATCTCATTAACGGAATGGCAATCCTTGAAAATTTCTGGATAAAGCGTCTTTAATATCCCGCAAGACCCAATAAACTGCGGACCTCAGGCACTATCTTTGGTGGCTCCGAACTCATAACCGCCTCTATCTTCGATGGGTCTACTTTAATACCTTCGACGCTCACCACGTGCCCCCAAAACTGGATCTCTCTTAACCAGAACTCACACTTGGAGAATTTCTCATATAGTCTCTCCTTTCGCAGCACGGTTAAACTTCTCGCAAGTGCTGCTTGTGGTCCTCAGCACTGCTCAAATAGATCAGGATGTCATCGATAAACACAATTACAAACTGATCCAACATAGATTTACACACCATGTTCATCAAATCTATGAAAGCCATGGGTGCGTTAGTCATTCCAACGGGCATCACAAGGAACTCATAATTACCGTAGCGTGTCCGAAATGCCATCTTCGGTACATCCTCATCTCTAACCCACAAATGATGATAATCGGATCTCAAGTCTACCTTCGAGAAATAGCTCGAATCTTGAAGCTGATCAAACAATTCATCGATTCGTGGAAGCGGATATGTATTCTTCACTGTCACTTTGTTCAACTATCTATAGTCAATACACATCCGCATCATGCCATCCTTCTTTTTCACAAACAATACAGGCGGTCGCCACGGGGATGGACTTGGACGGATGAATCCACGATCCAACAAAGTCTGTAGCTATGACATCATCTCGTGCATCTCAGTAGGTGCCAGCCTATAAGGCGTCTTAGCTATAGGCACCGCTCTAGGGATAAGGTCGATACGAAACTCAACCTGTCGATTTGGCGATAACCCAGACAACTCATCTCGAAATACCTCGGGGAAATATATGATCTCCGGTATATCCTCTATAATCTTCTTCTATCTGTGGGCGTCAAGTACATTAGCCAAGAAAGTCTCACACCCCTTAGACACATATCACTAAGCTCTAGCCATAGAAACTATCCCGATCTCACCTTTGCGCCTTTCCCCATATACTTTAACACTCTCACTGTCTGAAATAGGTATACAGATCATCTTCTTTACACACAGAATATCTGCCTGTCTGGCTGTCATCATCAAAACTGCAGATCTCGATCGGTAACAGATCAATCAAAAACAGGTGAGCATCAATCTCTAACACACAGTCCCTGTAAACTCGTCCCACTAATGTCGTACTCCCATCAACTTTCTCGACAATCAACGGAACAGATAAAGCAGTAGAAGAAACAGAAAAATACGCACAGAAGGTAACAGACACATATGAGCGGTCTGCTCCAGAGTCAAATAACACATGGGCACTAAGTCCGTTCAGAATATACGTACCGGATACCACATCTGTCGACTCTCGCGCCTTCTCAGCCGTTGCCTGATAAACCCTCCCTCTAGCTCTCGGAACTACCTCTCGTCGACTCGAAGATGCGGGCTCATCTCTGGTCCCGCCCGTGCTCGTTCCCTGCACGGCTGCTCCTAACTCGGGACAATCTATCGCAATACGGCCCGACTTCCCACAACGGAAGCACAATGAATCCCTCGAAATACACGTGACAGTAGTATGACCATACTGTCCACATCTAAAACATCTCGGTTGCTCGGGCATACACGGCCGGCATAACGGCGGCGACACTGTGGGTAGTCTCTCTCCCGATAAGAAGTGTCAGAACGACTCCTTGAAGGCCGGACCCCTGTCCCACACTACTCTGGCTTGGAGCACTGAATTGCGAGCTCTGACTCTGACTGGGCGCCCCGTACCTCTGACTTTGGCTCTGGCCAGACCCTCTCGGTCGCTGATCTCTACCCCTGTCTCTATCTCTACGGGACCTCGAACTCTGCCCCTAGAAACGCCACCGATCTGGTTGTCTATCTTTGGGGACATCTCGTGCATAACGCCAATAACTCGAAGGCTAATCGGATGTACTCGTCCTCTGTCTCTATGTTAGGAATAAATATATAGAGATGAAATCAATTATAATTGTAAATATATAAGTCTAGGGTCAATCATATAATTAGTTGATAGTTAGATATTAGGTTAGTATAAATAGGAAAATTCCATAGGAATGTTCTAAGAGTTTGCCATTTTCATCTTTGTATTTCATGTTAAGAGCAAATTCAATCATTCAATAAAAAGTGAATTTTATGTTAATGTTTTGATTCACCTATATCTGTTATTATCAATTGGTATCAGAGCCTAGGGGTGAGTTAATAAAAAAAAAAATTTAGTGATATTAGATCTGAATGTTTCTGCTCGTACAGTGTTCTTCACGAGAATTCAAAATTTTTGAAATTTCCTTGGGTTTTTGATTATGTGGTTCATTTAATCTAAATTTTTGATCAAGTTTAGAGTTTCAAAAGTCGAATAAATTGCTATAATTCTCGAATCATAACTCCAATCACACAGAATTTACTTGTGATTTTTTCAAAAAAGTTAAGTTCGTATTGTTTTTTTTGTCTAATTTTGGGTTTTTAATATGAAACTAGCCAAATTCACTTCACAGAAAGTGTTTCTATGTTGAAACCCCATCTACGTTGTTAATTTGGGTTCAATTAGTCAATTTTGTTGAAAATATTGGATTTGAACTTGGATTTATTTGAAACCGTTAAATCTCGGGCATAACTATCATCCGAGTGTCATTCGAGTTTGTTTCCTATTTAAAACGAGTTTGATAGAGAGTCATCCGAGTTTGATTGCTCTTCATCCGAGTTTGTTAAAGTTTAAATTGAGTTTGTTCCTTTTTCAACCGAGTTTGGTCACACTCTATTCGAGTTTTATCAAGTGCCAACTGAGTTTAATCTAGAGTCATCCGAGATTTATCATCTTTCATTCGAGTTTAGTCTTACATTATCTGAGTTTCATCAAACATCATTCGAGTTTCATTCTTCATTAATCGAGATTTACTCTGTTTCATTCCAGTTTCATCCTTTACAATTCGAGATTCAGTACATCATTTACTGTATGACCTTTGCTAGTTAAATTGGCCATAACTTTTCACTAGAACATCGTTAAACTGTCTACCTTACGTCAATCTGAAGGTTGAACCGAGATCTACGACTTGAGAAGGAAAGAAATGAGTTCTTACTTAAAGAACAAGATTTCAAAACGAAATCTGAATTGTTTGAACATGAGTGAAAGTTGTTCTTAATTAAAGAACAATCTTTCAAAACTGATTTCCAATCATTTGAAGATGACAGAAATTCATATTTGGTCATTATCAAAGGATTAGAAGATCAAATATTTTATCTTTCTGAAAAATTTAATGTTTCTCCTTCTTCAAATGAATCATAGGTTAAGGATTCTAATGTTTGTTTAGAACATAAGTTGATCATTCTGATTTATCTTTCAAATGTGAAAAGAATCTAGCTAAAACTCCTAAGTTTGATTTGTCTTCAGATCTTCAACTAAATATCTTTTAAAGATAAACAAAGGCATAGATAAAGTAGTTGAAAAACTTCCGGTCAAGTTCAACCTGGTGAATATTCGAAATCAAAGTTTTCATAAGTTTCTGCAAACACTAGTTATTTTTCTCAGAATAAATCTTCACAGAAATATACCAAGTACTATCAGAAACAGGCTAGCACCAGACAAGTTTTTAGAAAGAAGAGTTTCCATAATTCTATTCGTTCAGATTCAAGTTTCTTTCATAATTCAGATACTTAATTTCATCATACTAAAAGAAATTAGTTTTTTGAGTTTGAGTCTGAATTTAAGGAAAATGTATGCAAATGGGTACCTAAACCCAAGTTCCAGTGGGTACCAAAACATGTGTATCGATGGGTACCCAAGAGCGCTAACAAATCTAGATCCAAATCTGTTTGGATATCAAAGCAATCTTAAATTTGCGGGTATTGGTTTCTAGTTAATTCAGACTAGAACCCGGTCTTAACTCAATTGATTTTTAGTCAATTCAGACTAGAACCCAGTCTTCATTGGATATGGTTTCTATACCCCTCAGTGCAGAACCCAATCTTCACTCGTATGGCTTCTACCCACAACAGAGCAGATGTTGTACTTCATCCGTGTAAAGTTTAAACAAAGCTTTCAGTTATTTCAGACTGAAACACGAGCTTCCACAACAAAGGCTTCTAATCACTTTAGATTAGAACCCGATTCTGAAAGATGAATCTTCCTGAAAGTCCTGCCCTAAATTCAACTCTGAATATGTATTGACAAAGAGGGAGTTTTATTTTATAATTTTTTGCTCCTGATTTATTTTCTATGAGTTGACTAACTTTGTGTGCTTATTTCCAGGGGGAGTTTCGGACGCACTCTGACGACAATATTATTTTACAAAGCTGTGTGTAATTTAATGGAAATATTTTGTGAACACATAAAAAGTTTTTTGAGCTGAAAAGAACAATTTTTTAAGGATGTTCATTTCTGATTCTCTGAGTATGTCATTGAGCTTAACTGTACTAATCTCTTTGATTTTCATAATCTCATTGCTTCTGAGATTCTCTTCGTTATTCTCCCATACATCTTAATTCTTCTATTTTATATCATATATCAGATTTTACATTTAATTCTGATTCCACCGAACTAATTGTTCCCCAAATCTGAATTTCATCTCCTAATTCATCTGAGCTGAAAATTCTTATCATTCATTGTGTGATATCCCATGAGTTGAAATGCTGGACTTTATTTCTATTGACTCTGATTATCCACCAAATTCTGTGATAGGCATAAACATCGAGTCTATGGTCTAACTAAAACCGGAAGACCTACCCAAGGAGCAAACCATCTATAGTTTATGTGGGTGAGGGTTCTTTAGGTCTATTAGTTGAGAAGTGTCAGTTATCACGGGATACTGACAGGGTCGAGCAGACGTAAAATGTAATGAGAGGGGTATATTGAAAGGAGATGGTGGTGCATCAGATCATGCTTTCGCTATAAAGCTGACTGATTTATTTTCTCAAAAGTGAGTCGGAGGGAGCTTAGTTGAAAAATGCTGAGAGCTGAAAATTGAGAAAGGATTTGAAGAAAAGAAAATCCTACCTACACGGTGTCGGCTACATAATCCATCAAGCCCTAGGTGACTTGATATTGAAAAAGACATCATGGACCCAGTGACGCACGCACTTACTGCCACCAACCACTCAGTTTTCTCTCAAAAGATTTCTGTTTCAATAATCACAGAGATATAACACATTTCTATCAATATATCATTTGGTTATTATTGATATTGAAACAAGGAAGATATTTGCTCCGGTCTCCGACTTGGTTTGATGCAGATTGTGTCTAGAGCTGATTATATACACTTTTAGGACACTTCGAGTCTAACAGTCCGCGTGACTATACACTGCTAGTCCAAAGTGACTAAGCTGAAACAAATTAGAGTGATTCTTTCATGATAAAGGATTTCACGATGACTATTTGGAAATCCTACCAGTGTTCATATCACACCAGCGCTGAAAGTAGGTCACATAGATAATGTCTATTGTGCTAACAGGAATCCTATGTGGACCTGGAACGTGTTTCATTTTTCTCGAGTCAAGTTGAAAAGCTTTGACTTTCTTGGTTTCTGAGAGGAGAGAGTTTTCATTGGAGGGGGTGATAAAATTGTTTAGAATAGGGGGAGAGTACATATTTGAAAGCAAGGATATCATTTTTAGGGGGAGAGAGAAAATTTGTGATATTTCTGAGTTGTAATTGTTGTTGTATTTCTGTCTGTATTCATGTATGCAATTGTAATTTCACTGCATCTGTGTCTTTGAAGATTTTGCATGATGTTCATAATTCTTATGATCATCATGAGGGGGGAAAGTAGTATTTCAGAGCCAACTGCTGAATATTTTGATGACATTACAACAACTGCTGAAGACAATTGTAACAACTACAGAAGAGTTCAAGATGACAGATTATATGTTGTTTTTGATTGATTAAGGGAAAGAATCAAATTCTATTCATGATTCAAGGGGGAGAGGATGTTCAAAAGAAAAGAGAAGATCAGAGAACAAGAGATATGAAGATCAAAGAGAGTTAAGAACAAGAAAGTTTATTTGAAGATTCAGAAAAGAGAAAAGATTTAAAGATCAAGTTTTTAAAATCATGAAGATTTTTACATTGTTTAGTTTTTCTTTGTAAAGTTCCTGCTTTGAACTTTGATTGAAAAATTGCTTTCATCTCTAAGGGGGAAATTGTTAGGAATAAATATATAGAGATGAAATCAATTTTACTTGTAAATATAGAAGTCTAGGGTCAATCGTGTAATTAGATGATAGTTAGATATTAGGTTAGTATAAATACGAAAATTCCAAAGGAATTTTCTAAGTTTTTGCCATTTTCATCTTTGTATTTCATGTTGAGAGCAAATTCAATCATTCAATAAAAAGAGAATTTTGTGGTAATGTTTTGATTCACCTAGATCTGTTATTATCACTCTGTGCCGGTGGCTGCTCCCTTGTTTCTCTATTTCCCGCTCTCTCATGTCTGATCTCAATCCATCGATAAAAACATCTTCCTTTCAGATCTCTGTATCAATATGTTGTGTGGAAAACTGTGAATACTCATTAAATCTGTCTACATATTGCTGAACGGTCATATCGCTCTGCTGTAGATGGAGAAATCGATGCTCCGTCTCTCTGCGCTCGTCACGGGGAATATACTATAAATCAAATATTGCTCGGAACTGGTCCCAGGTCATAGCCTATGCCGCAGATGGTGTCATCGAAGACTCAATGGAGTTCCACCACTGGGAAGCCCCGCCTTTCAACAGATAGGTCGCATAACCAACAATGTCTCCAGGGTTCACGTGAGCGACTCTAAGGGTCGTCTCAATCTCTCTCTCCCAAGCCATTGCTACACCTGGTTCGCCACTGCCCCTGAACTCTGGCGGAGCTCCTGTCATGACGTCCTTGAAGGCCCACCTCTCTGAGTAGTAGAAGACGAGGCACCAGCCGCTGAACCTATACCCATCACCAGGGTACTAGCTCAAACATCCTGACTTGCCCCCTGCTGGCTGAAACTGAGTCTGAATATCCAGTAAATCGGATTCGCGGACGTAATCATCGCCCACTAGTCTATCTGCACCTGACCCTTCACCCTGATCTGCCATATCAATCTGCACAAGCATAAATAATTAAGATAACAAATAAATTACCTAGCGTTATATAATAAGTTAGGTTAGTTAATTCCACAGATATCAATCTCAGGAATAATTCCCAAGGATCCGAACACGGTTTAAGTCAAGCATCCACTAATGAGACTCGGGCTTCAAAACACAATCTCTAATACCATCATGTAACAGCCACTCTTTACATATAAAAGTCACGTCAGTATAATATCATAAGTAACATTATCACAATAAATCAATAGTACATGTGTCAGGGGATAACATAAATCACTGATAATTAAACTATAGTACAAATATCTCATAGGTCTGATACAGATGATTAGCGCAAATAAACTAACAAACAATGTCTGACTGCTAACTATCATACATACTGAACAGATAGACAAGTACAGATCAACATTTTTCCCCAAAAGCTAATAGCAGCATACGACAGTTACATATATAGAATCTCGATCAATCCTGGTACCTATTTCTGTGGCGGCTACGGCTGCTCAACTTTTTGATTGCCTGAGACACGTTAGACTCGAAAACGTAAGCTGGGAAACTCGTGAGTACACGAGGGTTAAAGTCTACAGAATTAACACATAATACAACATATAGCACAAATGATAGCATGCAACTCAAATAAGTAACTGAATCATGTCTCAAGATCTCTGATGTAGTCTTTGTACTCAGTGCACAACTCAACTCAAGGGGACGCCATTCCTCGGCTAACAAACTGCACACAACATTGGTTAGCTACATAATAGGCACATGAGCGACCTGGCATAACACTACTGTATATATACAGCCTCATAATTCATGACTGTTAGAGATAGTCGGCCTGCGCGATCGCCCATCGCAGATACTCTGGAAACAATCTCAATTGATATACACATAGCATATATAATAAGGTAGATGGGATCATACCTGAGACGCCACATCTCTGCCTCATACACATATCACAATTACATAGATAACTTGTAAAACAAGCACCCTTTTTGAAAAGAACTCGAGTACTCACCTGGCAGTCAGATCACCTGCAATACGGAACTCTATCACGACTCAAACCATCGCTGTCTTGACCCTGTACACATAACGGATCCAAGAATATAAATACAGCCCAACTAAAACACAACACAGACCCAACACAATTCTGTAACTAAACTGAAACCAAAAAGTGACCCCAAACGAACATCAAAGACCAAAACCAACCCAGTCAAAAACATACAGATCGCTGGCCGCACTTGGGTGGGTCATCGCGGCCGCGCTTGCAGTCACGGTCGTGTTCAGGTCATCGTGTCCGCGCTCATAACCTCGACTATGTTCTCAAACGCGATTCGCACCCTGCAGCCCGCAGTATACTCATCGCAGCCGCGCTCAGGGGCTCGCGACCGCGACCACGGACGTGCAGGTCTGCTCTGCTTAGCTCCTTTTTCATGGCTGTTCCAGGGATGAATTATCTCCCAACTCGATTTCCGGTATACATAAAACTCATGTATAACTACATCCTACAAGCTTAGTAGCCAAATCCCTTTATTTAACAATGCATAATGCAATTAAACTCCAACAAAACCATACCTTTATACCTTGTTAGCTAAATGATGTTATTAAGAAGATTATGAAGACAATCACAGCAGCAAAACCACAATTCTTAGAGTTTCCTGATGTCCCAACCGAACACACATACACAACACACACTTATTTATGTTTTTTTTGGCAAGGGAAAGGAAGAAACAACATTCAAAAGGAAGGCAATATATATCCTTTCAATATTTAGTATGTTCCAGACCTAAATAATCCGAACCCGATATCGCACTTTCAATATTAATATAAATTTAACCGGTTTAACTTTGTGATCTCATAATTACTAATCCACTAAAATAACAATCCGATTACACGCATATCGCAATCCTGCCACGTATAATCCACTAATCGGGATTCTATTCGTCCAACGCAATAAGAATAAATTGAATATCCAATAACAAAAATCCACGTACCAGGTAAGATTTCAGGATGTTACACGGGGATGGTGACGAGCCGTCATTGTGGCCCGTAGAAATAACCTTAAATCTAACTAATTAGCTTAAAGAAGTAAGGGTCAAATCCTCAGGGAGTGTGTAGGTTTATTAGGGTTAGATTGCTGGTTTCTTTATTTTATTGAAAGCAATTAAATTGTAAAGTGGGTGAATTGTTTGGAATAATGATTACTCTTAGATTATAACTAAAATGACGGCAAATAACTAACGGATTGATTAACAAAGCAAACTGAAGATAACCATTTACGGAATCACTACGACATAAGTTTTTACCCACTGGAATTTCATGCAACAATCACATAGACATAATTAATTGTGTTATTAAATTAATCATACATATTTTAATAAATAAATCTCGGCATAGCGCATGCAACGTTCATTACTTGTCTTAATCCCTAAACTAATGGACTCGGCACAAATAATAACATCACCATGAACTATCTTGCTTTTACCAATCAAAACATATAATCATAAGAATAACTGAATGCTTATCATTTGCATTACACATAAAATACTCAAGCAACACAAAATACATCAAAACATAATTGAAATTCAATAAAGTAAAACTTAGCCGTAGATCCTCCGCAAATGGTTATGGTGTTTAGCCGCTCATTGTGTGCTCTTCACCGGGAATGGTTGGAGACATCATCGTAGGCTTCGAACGGTTGTAAATCACCTTCTTCGTACTTGAATCATGAATCTACTCCGGCAGGGCTTCTCCGCTTTGTTCAACACTTCCGGGCCTTTTTAAAACGAAAGTCATCGACCCTATTTATAGAGAATGTGAAATTATGGTTTCTGGGGTCAAAAACGCGTTTGGATTCATTGGGCGCCGCACCAGCGTAGGCCTGGGCGTAGGCCTGCGCTGGGGGTACGGCCTTGGCTACGCTGGGCTGCGCTGGAAGTCGTCTCTAACTCTAAATTCTTCTATTTTGAAGCGTAAGGCAGCGCAGGCCTGCGCCCCCTCCGGCTCGGATCGCGCTGAATTTTCTCGAGTTACTTCCGTTTGACGTCTTGACCCTGAAACATATTTTTGGAGTAAAAATAACAAAGTTACGAAGTATCGGTGCTTAAAACGATCCTAAAATGATATAAAAATACATAAAATAATAGCCTTATCAAAAACTCCCCAGCTTAACTCTTGGTCGTCCCTGAACAAGCCTTTGGAATCACAACTATCTATGTACCGGACATATATTAGCATCATGTCTAGAATTTTCTAAGTTAAGCTAGCCTTCGCAATAATGCATTAAAATTTTTTATTATGTAAACCAAAGACATTTTCAGTTAAAATATATTTCCCTTAAAATTGATATAATGTATCTCACTTTTGGAAATTACCCTTTTAGCTCGAGGTTACGAAACTTAAAACACGTGGGTCGTTTGACCATCTTTTCCCTCTATGCATGTTTTTGACAAAATTTTTCTTTTTAAAGCCATCCATGTATCTTTAATTTTTCTAACTCAAGTTATCTAGATGGTCCATGTAGCGAGATTTAGGTCAATCACTCCCAAACCAGATGGTTTTAGGGGATTACGCATGAGTGGTACCCCAAGGACTTAATTTCCCGAACCATATAAACTATAATTGAGTCATTTTGAGGCTAAATCGTGATTAAGTCATCCCCCTTATTGCATGAGTTTTCCAAATTCTTTTGACACATTATTTTCATTTAAGCACAAATGTACCTTAACTTACTAGAACTCAACTTACATTAAAATGTTAATTATTATTACGACTCTTAACATAATTTTAAAATTCCTTACTAACAATAACTATTTTCGGGTACATATTTCTATATATCATCATTTTCCACGGCCTGATCCGCAAACAAGAACCATTGGGGAAATTCAAAAGACTGCATTGACACTAAACATTCACATTTAATTGGACTCTGCAAATAAAAATAAAACACACACAATTACTGAAATAAAAATGCAAAAATTAAAATTTTAACCCAAACAAGCAAATCTAAATATGATAAATGTGAAGAGCAAGACACGATGGTACCTGATCACTAGCAAGGAAGAGGAGGAGGACCAAAGATAAAATTGAAAAACTATCTGCTTGAAAAATCCTCTTGATGTTGAACCCCCCTCAATACGTCCAGCTCAGCTGTTCATGATATGTTGTAGTTTTCTGCCCAGGTGGTTAAATTTCAGTCTAATAAATTTTTTTTTGTGGAGGCTCGTTAAATCATATTAAACATTTCATAGAACCTACCCTCCCCAACTTAGACCATTGTGACGTCCTCGTCACATAAACACACTTATAATGAGCAGACAATGTACACAATCACATTCTTAGTAAAATTCTTTGCTTATTTGGGATAGATGAAACTAAAGTGAAAAATAACATTCATTAAACTAGCACACTTGCATAAATGTAAATAAACTGAAGTCTAGAAACAACTAAAATTGGGTTAGAAATCCTCCCCAACTTAGTTGGTGACACTAACATTTAGCTAAAACAAAGAAATAATTTAAATAATCCACCTTTTCGTAGGGAATCACGATTACACTTAGCATGTCCAACAAGCCGTTACACCCCTCGGTATCCCGAGTGGACGAGTGTTGTCTCGTGAGGGTTTCTAGAAACACCCATAAATTTCTCTGGGTTGCCTCCCAAGGAAGCGCTAAGTTTTACGTCTTCAGCTAGACGTACTGCTCCTATACTAGTCTAAGTATGTTTGGGATCTTTTAACCTGATTAATTCAGAGACTAGCATTTTATTGGTGACCCATTTAACCTGTGTCTAATGGAAACCATGGTACTTTGAAAATTGACAATAATTGTTCATCTGGGGGGGAGTCCCTAATGTGATTAGTTAAGTCTAATGGGAGAACTGGGAGCCTAAATAGGTGGTTGGCAACAACATTCTCAGTCCAACGTACTGCCTGTTTATAATTTACTAACACTTGCGGTGGAGCTTTTTCTTGTGCCTCGGTCAGATCTGATGAAATAACGACTGGAAGAGTGTCACTCTAACCTAAGAAGACATACTTTAAATGCACAGGAAAGACTTTTACTTCTAGAATAGGTGGTTGTTCTATCCAAGGCCTTGCAGATTGAGACATAGTTGTTGGTAATTTCTCAATTTTATGGGTCCAAGGTGGTTGTTTAGGTTTCAGTGTGGATTCCATGACTGCATCAAGTTCATTGCATTGCTCAGAGTTCAACATAGTAGTGTCATGCTCAACAAAGAATAATTCAGTGGTATCCTTGGCATTGATTAGTGAATCGTGCTGCTTAAGCTCATCCACCACATTTATCATGTAACATTCTCAATCGATTGAAGCAGCGGTGGAAGCATTGAACACATTTAATCGCAGCTTGCGATTTCCAAAGGCTATATCTACGGATCGCGTTCTACAATTGATTTGAGCATTAATTGAAGCTAAGAACAGTCTACCTAAGATAATGGCCAGTTGATTCTCTCCAACGGAACTCTCAGTATCTAAGACTAGGAAGTCAACCGGATAGTAAGAATCTTCTACTTTTACTATAACATCTGATAAGATACCCCTTGGGTATTATGTTGACCGATCTACCAGTTGTAGAATATTATCTGTGGTTTGTAACTAGCCTAGATCATGTTTGTCAAACAAGTTCCAAGGTAGAATGTTTACAGTGGCTCCAAGGTCGAGTTTCAGCATTTGTGGCAAGGAATTAGAGATCACTGCACTCACTTGCTCAGTTAAGTTAATCTGCTTAGGAAGCAAGACCTTAAACTTCCACTTTTGTGTGCAGAGATCCTTTAGAAATTTGGCATAAGAGGGTATTTGCTGAATAGCCTTGACCAATGGGATATGGATCTTGACTTGATTTAATAGATCCTACAAATCCTCTGGTTGTGGACCTCTCTTGCCATAGGGAGATGAGTTTGGATTTTCCAGAGCAGCAGGGTAAGGAGGAGGAGTTGTGGTGTCCTGATTCTTAACCACCTCCCCAACTTTGGGAGTTGGAATATCTAACTTGGTCGGTTCCTTGAAAGTAACTTTCTTAGAACCATCCTTCTTTTTAGGATCCGCTATTTCCTCATACACGACTCAGTGTCGCTGTCTTCTTCTACCTCTTGTTCTTTTGGCATTTCGATCTTATTATCTACCTTTCTACCACTTCTCAGGGAAGTCACCTTGGATACATCATTAACCTCATGCTTTTTCTCTTTACCGTGTGCATGCGAATGGTTTAGAACAGTGTTACTTGGAAGCTTTTTCCCTCCTCTCTTTTTGTGAGCGATTCGGCTATTTGACCAATTTGGCGACTCAGCATCTCGTTAAAAGTTGATTGTTGCTTCATGAATCCCGCGAAGTCCAAAAATTGTGATGAACTCGTATTCGCCTCCACATGAAAGTGAGGTTGATCACGTTGGTTTGGATTGTAATATCGTTCATCCTTAGCAGCAGAAGTTGAACCATATTGATATTCTCTTCGTGATGGTTCATACTTTGTAACATCCGGCACTAAACCAGGTTTTCAATGATGACCTAATATGTACTTAATAGTCAATTATAGCCTAATCAGTGGTCATTAGAAATTAATCAAGTGATTAACAAGGCTTATTATAAAATTCAACTCAATTAGAATCAAATTCATCGGTGCGATGATTCGGGAAATTAATTAATCCGATCAATTTACGATATGAAGGATTAATTCAACTAAGTACATAATTAATCTATGATTAGTGACACTAATCATACACTAATACAATTACTTAACATTAATTATGCAACACTAAAACAATTCATTAAAACAATGCATTCAACAGTATTTATGAAATTACATAAAAAGGTAAATACAAGAATACACTTTGAAATACATTTATACAAAAAAAAAATAGAAATACATCATAAATATGGCCTTAAGGCCGGCCACTAGGGTGGTACACACCCCTTATTTGACTTCAATTTTATAATCCAACACCCATGTACCATCACAATCAAATCTTCTTCACACCATCTCCCTTTCATTTCACTTAAAGATCACAGTCAACCTCCATATCTTTGCATCATTTCAAAAATCACCTTTTTTCTCTATAAATAGACACTCAAGTCTCTCATTCATTCTCACATCTTGCAAGCAAAGAACACTCTCTTTTCTCTCCTTAACAAATCCGGCCACCACCCACCAACTCTCACAAAACCAAAACTTTTTTTCATTTTGTTCTTCAAGAATCCAAGTGTTCTTTTTGTGCAACAAATACAAGATCACTTCCTTCTACTCATTTCCATTCTTCTAAAAACATCAAAGTAAGTAAATACTAGCTTATTTCATCGTATATTTATGTTTAAATAAGTCTTGCATAATATATATAATCACCAACAACAACAAGTTTCATAAAAACTCAAGTTTATAAGTTTCTAGTTTTTATTTTTAAGTTGTTTCTTTAAATGTGTTTATGAATATATGAACACATTATAAAAGTATTAATATTATGAAAACATGTGATATATATGTGTTTTTATAACTATTATAACTTTTATACAAGTAGTCTTTGAATAAACAACAAGAATCATAAGTTGTTTCAAGTTTATAAACTACGGATTTTCGGCAGAAAATTTATATCGACTTTGAAAACTCATAACTAATTCATAACTCAACAAAATGAGTTGATTATTGTCTCAAAAGTTAGATCTATGTCTTAACTATAGATCAGGAATTTTTCATAATTTATTTTGGAGTTTAAGACCTCCAGAAATTATTTGGGAAACCGAAAGTTTGACAGCTCAAAAATGGCCAACATAGGGTTTTTAACGAGCTTTTTCACCAACCTACACATCTCGAAAAATGGCCGTTCTTGATTCTAAAAATCCTTTGTATATAGTAGTTTAATGTCCTAGAAAACCAAAGTCTAAAACAATTTGGAGCTTGGTCAAAAATAGCCTCAAAGTAGGCCGAAAAACCTCCGAAAAAGCTGGAAAATTATATTTATATATATATATATATATATATATATATATATATATATATATATATATATATATATATATATATATATATATATATATATATATATATATATATATATATATATATATATATATATATACATAAACTTGACGTTTTAAGCGGTTTTTATTTATAAACTTGTAATGTTGGGTGATTTAAGACATAAAAATCTATAAATATATATATCATCGTATATTAGAGATATTAAGTCCTTATTATCATTTAGGACTCGATTAAACCCACTCGACGCATCATCCATCTATTTATGCTAAAAAGCTTTTTACGCTCGTTTTGCCATCGCAATCTCGGTGAGTTCTCATAGCCCCTATTTTCACACTGTTATGTTTTGGGGATGAAATACATGCTTCATTTTTATATGGACACGAAAATATCTTCATTTCTATTATGTATTACACATGTGGTTCCATCAGCCCTTATATCATGAACCGTTAATTGCATTTAATTGTAAGCGCGAATATATTGTGGATAGATCTATCTGGAGTCATGTCCCCCATTCGGGTTAGTTCGGATCGGCTAACAGCGAGTGCATATATATTTAACACACGGTATTACGTATGGGAATACTGCACGGGGCAAACTCATTTTAATTAAGCTTCGGTTGCATGATGGTTTATATGTAATACATAACATGGAATTTATGATTTTATAAATTCAATCTCTATTATTGTTGTCCATACAAGTCGGATTTACATGTAAACCTATGAGCTCACCAACAATTTTGTTGACGTATTTTAGCGTGTATTTTCAGGAAATTAAGGCAAGTACATCACAACGGTAGTATTTTCAAGCTTCTGCATATAAGGAGTCGCACTCAGTTTCAAACCGTCGGAGATTTATTTGCATTATTTTGGATGATTTAATTATGTATTTAAATCTCTGTACCTTGCGAACTTCTCTTTATCATTTTGGGTTATGTAAAACATTATATATTTTAAAGTCATACCGATGTATTTTTGAAAACGTCCATATAGTGGTCGTTCGTTATGATTATGGTTATGCTTCCGCGACGTCACGCTTCGTTGCCAACCGGGGTAACGGGGTGTGACAGATTGGTATCAGAGCCATAGTTATAGTGAACTAGGTTGCATTAGTACCCTACACTATAACTGCACTTAAGTTTTACTGATTTTAAAAATATTTTGTAACTAACTAAAAGACTATGAATGGACCTTGATAGCAGAAAACATGTCCCACCCGGAGACCATCATCTTGTCAGATTCAGAGGTTGAGTACACCCCTACGAGCCCCGCAGTCACTGACATTTTCACTGACGGAGAAACATCTGAGGAAGAAGACCCCTCTGAAGACCCAATGGAGGAGTCATAAGAGGAACCAATGGAAGAAGATAACGCTGGAGAGGATCCACCGCCCCCAACAGTCCCCGCCCGCATTCCATACCACTCGGCAGAGCCATCATTTAAGCCATATCGGCCTTACCCAAACGGCCCTAAAATGTTGTATACACCCCGAAAGCGGGTGATCACGCCAAGACGGGAGTCTATTCCCATCCCGACTCCCCAACCCAATCCCCCACCACCACACCGACGTGTAGACGCCCGACGATGGGGCTGGATACCTGAAACCCTCCGTGAATGGAGGCAAGAGGAAGGAATCCCTTCCCATTTTGAGATCGGAGGACCATCCTCCGCACCTATCTCATCACTCACTCAAGAACCCGCCGAACAGACCATACCACTTTTGGTAACACGGTCTTCCAGGCATGATTGCCAACTCTGATTGCTTAACCAAGATATCGGAGAAATGACCGCTCGTTTAGAGCGGGAGGAGTTACAAAACTCCAACATATACTGGGCCAACCAGCACGCCCTCGCCATTCAGCAGGACGGACTGAACGAGCTCCGGCAACGATTAGCCGAGAGCGAGGCCCGCAATGAGGAGCTGGCACAGCGCCTCAATGCTTTAGAAAAGGGAGAGACCCGTGATCACTCCCGCACCTAGTACCCCCCCTTCTATCTTTGTAATATTAGGAAATTATTATGTAATAGTGTAGGACTAAAATTTTCGGGTAATAACCCGCCCCAATGTAAGAAAAATTTACATTTTTAAGATTCAACTTCTTACACTTTGCTATTTTCTTTAAACTTTAAGATAATGCCGCCGAGACGAGTTATGAGCGCCGCAGAAATTGAGGAACTGGTTGCACAAAGAGTGGCTGCTGCTATAGCCACTTACGAGACCAATAGAAACAGTTCAGCTAATGGAGATGGTGGTGCTAGCCGCACCACGGGAGGAACTGAAACCCACCGTAAGGGTTGCGGAATTAAGGGGTTTTTGAGCTGCAAGCCCCGATACTTCAATGGGACCGAAGGAGCCGTCGGATTAGTACGATGGTTCGAAAAGTTGGAATCTGTCGTCCGTGTTAGCGGATGCATTGAAGGAGACAAAGTAAAGTTCGCCACCCACACTCTACAAGACAGCGCCTTGACATGGTGGAACTCGTATACCCAGTCTGTGGGGATTAATGCAGCTTACCAACTCGCCTGGACCGAGTTGAAGCAGATGATGACCGATGAGTATTGCCCGAGGAATGAGCTACAGAAAATGGAGTCAGAGTTTTGGAATCTGGCTATGAAGGGAACGGATGTAGCTGGGTACACCAACCGATTCCACGAACTGAGTATTCTGTGCCCTCAGATGGTGACCCCTGAGTACAAGAAAATCGAGCGTTACATTTGGGGACTCGCTCCTCAAATTCAAGGTAATGTCACTGCCTCCAACCCATCCACCATACAGGATGCCATCAGGATGGCCAACAATCTAATGGATCAAGTGTCCCGGAGAAATGAAGCCAAAGCCGGGGAAAACAAGAGGAAGTGGGAGGACAAGTCCGGGAGGAATACGGGTTCGCAATCCAAGAAGCCCGAAACCATCAAGGCTTATGTAGCAGGAGCCGAGTCAAGGAAAGGCTACACGGGTACCAAGCCTTTCTGCACCCAATGCACCTTTCATCACAACAAGGGTCCCTTCCCAACCCCTTGTGGAAAATGCGAACGTATTGGCCATGTAGCCAAAGACTGTAAATTTGGAACCCCGGGTGTCAATGGCGGCAGTCAGAGAGGCTGCTATGAATGTGGAGCTACTGGGCACTTCAAGAGTGAGTGTCCGAAGTTGAGAAATGGTGGAGGAGCTCAGGGGAGAGCTTTTGTGTTAGGAGCAGGTGACGCTCGTCAGGATCCCCATGTGGTATCAGGTACGTTTCTTTTAAATGACATTTACGCTTACGTACTCTTTGATATTGGGGCTGATAGGAGCTTTATATCTGATAAGTTTAGTAAGCAATTGAATGCCACTCCTTTTCCCTTAGACAACTCTTATACTATAGAACTGGCTGACGGCAAAATAATAGAGGCAAGTAGTATTATTAAGGAATGCACACTGAAGCTGGCAGATCATCCCTTTAAGATAGACTTGATGTGTATAGAACTTGGAAGTTTTGATGTAGTAATTGGTATGGATTGGTTGTCACACAACCAGGCCGAGATTTTGTGCAGTAAGAAAGTGGTACGGATACCACTCCACAGGAAGAAGGTCCTAACAGTCCAAGGGGAGAGAAAGAACCGACAACTGAATGTCATATCCGGCCTAAGAACATTAAAGTGCCTTAGGAAAGGTTGCCATGCAGTACTGGTACAAATTGCAGAAAAAGAGTCGGAGGAGAAGCGACTCGAGGATATTCCAGTGGTTTGTGACTATCCGAAGGTATTCCCGGAAGAATTGCCTGGACTTCCGCAAACTAGGCAAGTAGAGTTTCAAATCGATTTGGTGCCGGGAGCTGCACCGTTCGCAAGAGCCCCATATAGACTCGCTCCTTTGGAAATGCAGGAGCTATCCAATCAATTACAAGAGTTGATGGATAAAGGATTCATTCGACCAAGTTCCTCACCTTGGGGAGCTCCGGTCTTGTTCGTGAAAAAGAAAGACGGATCCTTCAGGATGTGCATAGACTACCGAGAACTAAACAAGTTAACAGTAAATAACCGCTACCCCCTTCCCAGAATTGACGACCTGTTTGACCAACTACAGGGATCTAGCTTCTATTCTAAGATTGATCTGCGATCCGGTTATCATCAAGTAAAGGTTCGGGAAGAAGACATTCCCAAGACAGCATTCAGAACTCGTTATGGACATTACAAATTCCAGGTGATGCCATTCGGTTTGACCAACGCACCAGCCGTATTCATGGACCTCATGAATCGAGTGTGTAAACCGTATCTGGACAAATTTGTAATAGTGTTCATAGACGATATCCTCATCTATTCCATAAATAAGGAGGAGCACGAACAACATCTCAAGCTGATCTTAGAGCTGTTAGAGAAGAAACAGTTGTACGCCAAATTTTCAAAATGTGAATTTTGGTTGCGAGAAGTTAAATTCCTTGGACACGTGATCAACAGCCAGGGAATCCAAGTTGATCCATCAAAAATCGAGGCCATAAAGAACTGGGCGACTCCTAGAACTCCCACGGAAATCCGCCAATTTCTAGGACTTGCTGGTTATTATAGGCGATTTATTGAAAACTTCTCAAAGATAGCAGGTTCCCTAACAGAGTTGACTCGGAAGGATGTAAAATATATCTGGAGTGAAGAGCAAGAAAAGGCATTTCAGCAGTTAAAGCAAAGATTGTGTAGTGCACCAATTCTGTCCTTACCTGAAGCAACTGAAAATTTTATGGTCTACTGTGATGCCTCACACAATGGATTAGGTTGTGTGCCCATGCAAAGGGATAAAGTCATTGCTTACGCATCACGGCAGCTCAAAATTCACGAGGTGAACTATACGACTCATGACTTGGAGCTTGGAGCAGTGGTGTTTGCTCTTAAAATATGGAGGCACTACCTGTACGGAACCAAGTGCACGGTGTTCACAGACCATAAAAGCCTTCAGCATATCCTAAATCAGAAAGAGTTAAGTATGAGGCAACGTCGTTGGGTTGAACTGCTTAGCGATTATGACTGCGAAATTCGTTATCATCCGGGGAAGGCGAATGTCGTGGCTGATGCCCTGAGCCAAAAGGAACGGGTTAAGCCATTGAGAGTCCGAGCTTTGGTCATGACTATACAGTCAAACCTAAACTCTCAAGTCCGCGAGGCACAAGAAGAAGCAGTCAAGGAGGGTAATCTACTGGATGAAGCCTTGAGAGGTATGGATAAGCAGTTTGAAATCAAGCCAGATGGATGTCGATACTTCATGGGCAGAATTTGGTTACCAAAATTCAGAGGAGTAAGGAAGTTGGTCATGGATGAAGGGCATAAGACAAGATATGCTATTCATCTAGGGTCAGATAAAATGTATCACGACTTGAAAGGAATGTACTGGTGGCCAAACATGAAGGCTGACATTGCTACCTATGTCAGCAAGTGCTTAACATGTTTGAAGGTTAAGGCTGAGCACCAGAAGCCATCAGGACTGCTAGTTCAACCAGAAATACCTCAGTGGAAGTGGGAAAACATCACCATGGATTTCATTACCAAATTGCCGAAGACTTCTGGAGGTTATGACACTATTTGGGTGATTGTGGATCGACTTACCAAAACCGCGCACTTCCTGCCAATCAAGGAGACTGATAAGATGGATAAGTTAACACGAATCTATCTTAATGAAGTTGTCTCAAGGCATGGAGTACCTGTATCAATTATATCAGACAGGGACAGCCGGTTCACATCAAGATTTTGGCAGTCATTACAAGAAGCACTGGGTACACGTTTAGATATGAGCACAGCCTATCACCCGCAAACGGATGGTCAGAGTGAAAGGACGATTCAGAGTTTGGAAGACATGCTAAGGGCATGTGTTATCGACTTTTGCAAAAGTTGGGACAGACACCTGCCATTAGTGGAGTTTTCCTATAACAACAGCTATCACTCAAGTATTAAGACCGCCCCATTCGATGCACTTTACGGACGAAAGTGTCGATCACCACTTTGTTGGGCTGAAGTAGGAGATAGTCAGCTTACTGGACCCGAGATCATCCAGGAGACTACAGAAAAGATAGCCCAGATTCGTAACCGATTAAAGATCGCGCGGGATCGACAGAAAAGTTATGCGGATGTTCGACGGAAGGATTTGGAAGGGAGATCAAGTAATGTTAATAGTCTCGCCTTGGAAGGGCGTAATCCATTTTGGGAAACGAGGAAAACTCAATCCTCGTTATATCGGACCATTCAAGATCGCCAAAAGAATTGGCCCGGTAGCTTACCGACTCGATCTGCCCCCAGAGCTTAGTAACGTTCATAATACTTTCCACGTGTCCAATCTTAAGAAGTGTCTGGCTGATGAATCACTCGTTATACCCATGGACGAGCTGGAGTTAGACGATAAGTTGAACTTCATTGAGCAACCTGTAGAAATAATGGACCGAGAAGTCAAGAAACTAAAGCACAGCCGGATCCCGATAATAAAAGTCAGATGGAACTCTAAGCGAGGTCCTGAGTTTACGTGGGAACGCGAAGATCAGTTCCGGGAAAAATACCCTCACCTGTTCTCAAGTACTCAAGAAGTGGGGAACACGAGCTAATTTCAGGACGAAATTCCCATAACAGGGGGAGACTGTAACATCCGGCACTAAACCAGGTTAGCAACGATGACCTAATCTGTATTTAATAGTCAATTATAGCCTAGTCAGTGGTCATTAGAAATTAATCAAGTGATTAACAAGGCTTATTAGAAAATTCAACTCAATTAGAATCAAATTCATCGGTGCGATGAATCGGGAAATTAATTAATCCGATCAATTTACGATATGAAGGATTAATTCAACTAAGTACATAATTAATCTATGATTAGTGACACTAATCATACACTAATACAATTACTTAACATTAATTATGCAAGACTAAAACGATTCATTAAAACAATGCATTAAAAAGTATTTATGAAATTACATAAAAAGGGAAATACAAGAATACACTTTGAAATACATTTATACAAAAAAAAAAATAGAAATACATCATAAATATGGCCTTAAGGCCGGCCACTAGGGTGGTACACACCCCTTATTTGACTTCAATTTTATAATCCAACACCCATGCACCATCACAATCAAATCTTCTTCACACCATCTCCCTTTCATTTCACTTAAAGATCACACTCAACCTCCATATCTTTGCATCATTTCAAAAATCACCTTTTTTCTCTATAAATAGAGACTCAAGTCTCTCATTCATTCTCACATCTTGCAAGCAAAGAACACTCTCTTTTCTCTCCTTAACAAATCCGGCCACCACCCACCAACTCTCACAAAACCAAAACTTTTTTTCATTTTGTTCTTCAAGAATCCAAGTGTTCTTTTTGTGCAACAAATACAAGATCACTTCCTTCTACTCATTTCCATTCTTCTAAAAACATCAAAGTAAGTAAATACTAGCTTATTTCATCGTATATTTATGTTTAAATAAGTCTTGCATAATATATATAATCACCAACAACAACAAGTTTCATAAAAACTCAAGTTTATAAGTTTCTAGTTTTTATTTTTAAGTTGTTTCTTTAAATGTGTTTATGAATATATGAACACATTATAAAAGTATTAATATTATGAAAACATGTGATATATATGTGTTTTTATAACTATTATAACTTTTATACAAGTAGTCTTTGAATAAACAACAAGAATCATAAGTTGTTTCAAGTTTATAAACTACGGATTTTCGGCAGAAAATTTATATGGACTTTGAAAAATCATAACTAATTCATAACTCAACGAAATGAGTTGATTGTTGTCTCGAAAGTTAGATCTATGTCTTAACTATAGATCTATAATTTTTCATAATTTATTTTGGAGTTTAAGACCTCCAGAAATTATTTGGGAAACCGAAAGTTTGACAACTCAAAAATGGCCAACATAGGGTTTTTAACGAGCATTTTCACCAACCTAAACATCTCGAAAAATGGTCGTTCTTGATTCTAAAAATCCTTTGTATATAGTAGTTTAATGTCCTAGAAAACTAAAGTCTAAAACATTTTGGAGCTCGGTCAAAAATAGCCTCAAAGTAGGCCGAAAAACCTCCGAAAAAGCTGGAAAACCATATATATATAAACTTGACGTTTTAAGCGGTTTTTATTTATAAACTTGTAATGTTGGGTGATATAAGACATAAAAATCTATAAATATATATATCGTCATATATTAGAGATATTAAGTCCTTATTATCATTTAGGACTCGATTAAACCCACTCGACGCATCATCCATCTATTTACGCTAAAAAGCTTTTTACGCTCGTTTTGCCATTGCAATCTTGGTGAGTTCTCATAGCCCCTATTTTCACACTGTTATGTTTTGGGGATGAAATACATGCTTCGTTTTTATATGGACACGAAAATATCTTCATTTCTATTATGTATTACACATGTGGTTCCATCAGCCCTTATATCATGAACCGTTAATTGCATTTAATTGTAAGTGTGAATATATTGTGGATAGATCTATCGGGAGTCATGTCCCCCATTCGGGTTAGTTCGGATCGGCTAACAGCGAGTGCATATATATTTAACACACGGTATTACGTATGGGAATACTGCACGGGGCAAACTCATTTTAATTAAGCTTCGGTTGCATGATGGTTTATATGTAATACATAACATGGAATTTATGATTTTATAAATTCAATCTCTATTATTGTTGTCCATACAAGTCGGATTTACATGTAAACCTATGAGCTCACCAACAATTTTGTTGACGTATTTTAGCGTGTATTTTCAGGAAATTAAGGCAAGTCCATCACATCGGTAGTATTTTCAAACTTCCGCATATAAGGAATCGCACTCAGTTTCAAACCGTCGGAGATTTATTTGCATTATTTTGGATGATTTAATTATGTATTTAAATCTCTGTACCTTGCGAACTTCTCTTTATCATTTTGGGTTATGTAAAACATTATATATTTTAAAGTCATACCGATGTATTTTTGAAAACGTCCATATAGTGGTCGTTCGTTATGATTATGGTTATGCTTCCGCGACGTCACGCTTCATTGCCAACCGGGGTAACGGGGTGTGACATACTTCGTTCTCCATCCCGGATTATAAGTTTCCGGAAATGGGTTATCCCTCTCTCAATGAGCTCTAAAATCGTATACTTCGTTCACATATTCTTTAGTGGATTGCACTTGAGAGCATGCTTCACTACGATGAGATGGATCTCCGCATACTACGCTGTTAACTGATGCAACGGGGTTTTGACTAAAACCATTTATAAGTTGATCTATCTTCTTTCCGAGTCCCGATATTTTGCTCTTCACTTCACTTTTCTAGGCATTGTCTTTGCCCATTACCTGAACTCCAATGTTATTCTCAGAACCGGCTTGAACTTTGTGTTGGTACACCCTGTGTGACGATAGCAGTCTTGATATGTAATAGATAGTCATATGTAATAGACATGGCTTTATTAATACGAGTCATGTATGTTTGTTCATGATTGTGTATGATGTATACATTTACATGTTAAGTTCATGATTGTGTTGATAAGTTCTTGAGGTAATGAACTTGTGAGAATAAGTTCTTAAGGGCATAGGCCACGAACTTAAGTCACACAAGTTCGTACGAACTTAAGTGATCTAAGTTCATACCTACTTGGGCTCGAACTTGTAAGTTCGTGGGTTTGGTCCTTGCACGAACTTATGTGTTATATTATGAACTTATTTTAGTTATTTTCACAGACTTTTCGGAATATATCGAGTTCAGACCTTGTCAGAGTACACGGACGAGCTAGAAACGATTTCAGAGAGTTTTAGGAGCAATACATCGTGTGGGGTCGGTATCATATCGGCTAGCATTGTGTTCGGCTCCGTGTTCCGCGTGTGATCAATCCGTTAAGCTTCTAACGATGATTCTGCACTCGTTGGATGACATTGCGCCTTGATTTGATCCGTAGACCTGGTGACCATACAAGTGGTATCAAAGCCTAATCGAGTGTTCTTCGTGTTCTTTTGGTTTCGATGAACATTCATAGGGTCTTGGCGTTCTTTCTAGATAAAATCACGTGTTTTTTCGAAGGTTTCATAGTTTTTCGAGCAATTTTCTTGGCAAATATTCGTCTTGGTTCAATTTATCAGTCGAAATCATTGTTTTTAATCTTAAAAACATTGATTTAATCTGAAATTTTGAAAAAGTTCGACTTTTTGGCCATTTCACGATCTTGCGACGCTCGAACTTAAGGGGTGTTTTAGGGTTTCTTCGAACTTGTCAGATCCACGAACTTGTCAGATATTTTGAACTTGCCAGGGACTCGAAGTTGTGTGATTATGGTTTCACGAATTTGACTGGGTTCGAACTTGTCAGGATCTCGAACTTCTCCATCCACGGACTTGTCAGGATTGATTTAGGGTTTCTCGAACTTGATTAATTCCTCGAACTTGAAGTCTTTCGAACTTAGTGGATCTCGAACTTGACTGTTAATATGTATTCCCTTTATATATCAGCACCTTTATGATTCCTTATCAAAACCCAAGTAGAAACTAGCTCAATAATTGAGAAATGATGAAGAAAGACAAAAGGAATGTTGAGAGCAAATGTCAAATGGCGGCTGCAATATTTGAGAATGTTTCAACCGTGTATTCAATGCTAAACCCTAGGAGCCTATTTCTAGGCTCCTTTAATTAAGTATGGGACAATGACACCTTTGGTCCCTTGACTTTTACATGGATATAAAATACAAGGAAACTAAATACAAGACTAACATAAACAAAATAATTATTACAAAATAAGTCCACATGATCGAAATTAAATATCTAACAATCTCCCCCATTTCGATCATTGTCCCTGGAACTCTGGCGTGATTAGTAGATTATCAGAGTCCAAGGATGACGTCAAATCGTTTGGTCACTTGTGTCATATGTAGCCGTTCGTTCAGGAGTGCAATGCCGCTGAGGGTATCCTGAATCTCCTTCGGTGAGCATCTTTGTTCTGGATCTGGTTGAGCAACAAAATTTTGAACTTTCTGAGTAAGCGCGGCTCGAACCAATCTGAGAGTACCGTCATAGTAACAGGGAAGATCCTCAAAGCGCATGAACCTTTTGTAGGCCTTCTGATTTACAAAAATGACACCCGGGTCTCCTGTGAGTATAACTCTTAGGCCGGATGGTGGGCTAGAAGGAATCTATCTTGATCAGGAGCTCGTAGGCCCACTTTAACCATCACGCTCTCTATCGCCATTTGGAAGTCTTCGAGGCACATAATGATTGAGCGGCGGTTCATACTTCGAACAAGGGCACCTACGGCACTCATGTGGGACAGACGTTGTTTAATATGATTTTTTAAGCGGTTGTGTAAGAACTCAACGTCGTCCACACTTATGAAGTCCAGGTCATTCTCGTAGAACTCTTCAACCATGCCATCTTCTCTTTCTACCTGAAAGGCAGGATAGTAAACTTTGGCTCTTCTGCAAATGGTCATGGTCAGGAGTTTCTTTATCTTTGATTTTGAGACTTTTGACCTCCTCTCCCTCAGCATTAATTGATAGTATTCAGCCTGTTCAGCTTTGGTTACGTTGGTCAGTTCCATTAGAAGGCGTCTGCTGAATGATCCAGGCTTCGTTCTGAATACCATCTTAAATCTTTCTTCTAAGAACGGGTTCTGAAACTGTTCAGGAGGAAACTTCTGAAGGAATTCTTTGAGGCCCTGGACGCGGGGTTCTTCTATTTCAGATTTTTTAGCTTGTAGCAATTTGATGATTGTCCCCTGCCGTTCATGTCTAAGCTCCTCTTTCTTTTCAGGTGGTAGAGCTTGTACCTCACCTTTAGAAAATTGGCCTATCCAATACATATCATCTCTCCTATATTCACCAGGTCCTTCAGGAGTTTCATCAAAGCAATCAACCCTCTTGGTTTCTGAAGGACCTAGTTGTTCAGTTTGTTGGACTGGGGGAGGACTTGGAGATCTTGGCGGGCTTTGGACTAGATGGGATACTTTGAGTGATGGGGGAGCTTGGATGGATGAAAGAATTTCTTGTTGTGGGGCTGGTGGTGGTGAGTTTAGGAAATCAAAGGAGGAAGATGATGATTTTTTCGGTGATTCGGGCTCAGGCTTAGGAATGATTAAAGGTTCGTTGTCCTCAGTATCAGAGTCTGAGTCAGACACCAATATGATTTCAACTTTTTCATGAACGGGCTCGAACTCAACCATAGATGTCATTGGATCCAGTGGAGCTGGACCCTCGAACATGGGCTCGTCTTCTAACATCAGGTATTCCTGAGCCTCTTGCATCTTTTCCCCTGACCCCTGAACCTCTGTATATTCTGTCTCTGCTCCCCTACAATCATCATGAGGTCCTCAGACTGAGTTTTCTGGCGTTTCTCCCCCTCATGGCGATCAGGGTCGTCCTGATCGTCATGTTTTCTTTTCTGAGACTCAGCCTGAGGACGGCACTGAAGCTCAATAACGGCCGATTCCAGGCGGTTCATTCTGGAGTTCAATTGCTCCTGGACTTGAAGGATAAGACGGGTTAGCGCATCGATATTGTCCGAGAGCTCTATAATTTGTGCCTGGACTGAACGGGATCCTAGTGGACGCACAGCTACAGAAGCAACACCCTTACCCTTTATAAGTGAGAGAAGGGCGGTGTGACGTTCCTCAGCAGCTTCCTTTTGGGCGTCCAGGTCAGCCCGGGTAATAACACCGGAAGCACGAAGAGCTGCCGTTAGCATCTCCAAGTTAATGGGGAGATGGCCTGAAGTGGATGGCGTTGATGGAGCCACTTTAGGTCTTTCTTCCGTCATTTCTGGCCCCACTAAGGGAGGCGCAGATCCAGAAGTTTGTTGAGCTGCCACGGATGCAGCTCTTGGGGATGCCACAGAGGCATCGTGCATGGTGTGTGTTTGTGGGGATGGAATGGTAAATGAAAGAGGTTCGGTCACGTGGGGCGGAGTGTGACCTCGTTCAACACCGCCACTCTCCGAATGAGAGGGCGATGGCGTATGAGCAAAATCCCCGTGGAATGAAGTGGTTTCCCTTTGAGGGGATACCAAGTGGATGGTGGGGGTGATTTCGACCATTGGACTGATGGTCTTTTGGTGGGTGGTCCGGCTGAGAGGGCTGCGGTCACCCTCAGACTGGATATCCATCTCTCGCACGACAGAGAAGGTTCATTCAGAATCCGCCGCCCCTGCCGCCTCACCTCCTTCTCCCTCACTCACAAACACAGGCTCCCGCTCACCTATCCCCAATGATTGTTGTACCTCCGCCTCTTCTCCCTCATCCTCACTCATCCTAGCCTCACCTTTGGACTGGCTAGACTCAGTCGGTTCTGACTGAGCCTCATCCGGATAAAACTCTCGAATATAGGCCCGAACCCTTTCCAATTCCCTTGCGTTTAGAAGAAGTAAGAAATGGATAGTCATTATCGGCACAGAAGGTGCCCCCTTTGGCAAAGTAAGCTTCTGAATGGCCACTGTAGGGTACACATCCGCCTCAGGCCACTCGTGAATGTCCTCATCATTATCCATGGCGTATTGTATAATGAGCTGTAGGTAACGTTGGAGACGTATGTACTTGCGTCCTTTTTTAGTTCCCCTCTCCATATGTACTCTTTTCAATTCCTCGAAGAGGAATGCTGCGTAGTCCACATGGCGGTCGAATGTAAAGCAAGTGAACATGGCTAAGATCTGTGCGGAGGCTGAGTCGTGGCCTGAGTGCTTTGCTGTGAAGCACTTGTTGATGACGTCGAAGAGAATCCGCCAATGAGATTGGAGATTCTTGGTTCGGAAATCAGAGGGTTTGGTGAGAGGGCCGTCATAACCCAAGGTTTGTATTTCGGCGAGGGTTTCTTGGACGGAGGGAATAGGATCAAAGTGGAAACGGGATGGTAAATAGGCTTCGGCAGGAAGGCGAAGTATATGGCGTATGGCAGGGATGGTGATTTTGAGGGGGACACAGTCAATGGTGGTTGTGAAATGGGGTTCGGCGTCGGGAACATAGTGCAATCGGTTCCAAAATTGTTGCAAGTATATCTGGGGAACGGCGATTGCGGTAGACAGGGAGTAGTATATGGGGTGGTGAAGGAGGATGTCAAAGGCGAGGGTTTGTGGTTCTTTGGTGAGGATGGAGACATCGAGCTGCCAGTTGTGGGGTATGAACTCGACAAACTCAGATGGTGGAAGAATGGATTGTTCGGGCAGTTGGGCGTTGTTATTGGGAATCGGGGGATGGGGTATGGTGAGGACAACAGCTGGTTCCATCATCCTGCAAAGGTGCATCAAAGTTAGAACAAAAGACTTTAAATGATAAGACATTGATGTGAAGTCTAGACAAGTGTGAAATCGAAACTGTCTGATCTGTTTGAAGCATCGGGTCTTTATTAGTATAATAAAATTCTACTGAATAAAGTCCAAAGTCAATCGTTAAGAGACCGATGTTAGATAAGACATTTTCACTCAAACACTAATCCTAACTCTAATCAATGGTGCACCGAAATGAAAATATTTTTGGATTTTTTGATTTATAATGAAAATGCAAAAATGGAAAAATGAAATAAAATGCTAAGTATTGGATTTCGGATGGTCCGAATTCGGATGAACAGTGTCACCGAATTCGGATCCGGCCGAAATCCGGATGATGCATGAAATATGTTGTAAGAGGGTCCGAATTCGGATGCTAGTGGTGATGGTGGTCCGAATTCGGATGGGGACCGAATTGGATAATAAGTGATGATGAGGATTGGGCCGAATTCGGATGAAGTGGTGATGGTGGTCCGAATTCGGATGCTGGTTCGGATGGAATGCAATGCATGCAATGGAAACAAAGGAGTGAATTCGGATGAAACACAGAATCCGGATGAAAACCGAGCTCGGATTCCATCCGAACTGGGATGAACAGTACTGTGACTTAGACTTATTGAACTTTTGGAAATATGTTTGAGGGACTGAATTCGGATGCACAATGTCCGAATTCGGATGCACAGTGTCCGAATTCGGTCTCTGTATTTTGAAAATCTTGAAAATGTGTCTAAGAGGGACATCCGAATTCGGGGCTTGGTCCGAATTCGGACGTCCGAAATGCATGTGAGCAGTTAATGCGTTCATGCAATGTAGAACGTGAACAGTGAAAATTGTGCTAAAAATGCATGAAATTGAAGATCCTAGACTAAAAACATATAAGGAACATTTTATCTAACTACAACAAAGTATATAGAACACATTAAACAACTAAAAATTAGCAAAAACCGAAGGAAAAACCTACTAAAAATTTGAAAATCAAACACTCATAATAGTAAGTGAAAAGCTAAAATAAAGTTAAAGAGATGTTACCTGGTAGTGCCGTAGATGAAAAACGAAAAACGAGATAAAATGATGTTCCAAAAGCTTGGAATTGTGTTAATGGTGGCCGGCGGTGAAGAGGTCAACGAAGGAAGGAGAGAAGAAGGAGAAGAAATCTTGACAATGAAGAAAGGTGGAGCCTTTGACCGGTTGACCCACCTTTTTAAAGGCGTCCGGGTTGGGACGGGGCAAGGATCCGCGCCCAAAAAGAGATGTGGGCCGCCGGATTTTTACTCCAACACGCAAATTAACACATCAAAATTATTGGGCTTAAAAAATAAAAACAAGATTGTTAATTAAAAAAATGTTTCGAACTTGTCAGATCCATGAACTTGTCAGATATTTCGAACTTCTCAGGGATTCGAAGTTGTGTGATTATGGTTTCACGAATTTGACTGGGTTCGAACTTGTCAGAATCTCGAACTTCTCCATCCACGAACTTGTCAGGATTGATTTAGGGTTTCTCGAACTTGATTAATTCCTCGAACTTGAAGTCTTTCGAACTTAGTGGATCTCGAACTTGACCTTAAAACGAATTTAAATTTAGAAAACAACTTTTTAACTTAAAATTATACGAACTTATTTTAAGTCCGTAAGATTTGTTTCAAATTTATTTTAAAAATTAAATAAGTTTCGTGAACAAAAAGTTTTGCAAGAATGTCAAGTTTGCATAAGTTTTTGAAATGGATCATGAGGTGGGCAAATCCAATTCACCACCCAAGCTAATGAAGACAGAAGACTATTACTGGTGGAAGGATAGATTCGCAGACTTCGCGAGATTCAACGATATGCGTATGTAGATATGCATAGACAAAGGCTACGTTCCCCCAACACAAGAGCTCGAGGGCAGATTGAACGTTCTGTCCTATCAACATATGAAAGATGAGGACAAGAAGGTTTATGACGCTGAGAATCGAGCTCTATCATCGATTAGGATGGCGTTACCTTTAGATATTCTGCACACCTTCAAACATCACCGGACCTCTAAAGAACTATGGGAGGCGTTGGAGAAAAGGTATGTGGGAAATCCTAGGGTTAGGAATGGGAGAACTGAATTATTGAAGCAACAGTTTGCTATCTTCAAAGGGCTGAAGAATGAGAACTTGGATGACATAATCACAAGGTTCTACCATCTTCTGACAGAGCTAGATAATCACAGGGTTGAGCATTCAGAGTCAGAAAAGGTTGAAAAGCTTCTTGATGCATTACCAGCAAAGTGGGAGATGTACACTACGCTGATAAAACATGATGAAGAAAAGTTGGAAACTCTTACTCTTGAAGAGGTAATTGGAACGCTGAGGGCCTATAACTTAAAGTTACAAAAGAAGGAGAGAGAATTTGATCAAGTACAGGATCCTGAGATGTACTTTGGGAAATCTAAATCATCAACTTCTAGTGAACTGAAGTCGGGGGCTACTGCGGTCTTCTCTAGAGAAGAGGAAGGTAAACCAGTTGAAGCTGAAGAATCTAGTGGTAGGGCATTTTTAGGGTTCTCAAAACCGAAAGATAAACCACATCATTCAGGATCAACCTCTCAAAGCTATACCAAAATGCCTATGAGTGCTAAATCAACTGAGGAGCATCTAAACCTTCTAGCTTCGTTTGTAGCAGCATATGGCAACTGCATTCAGGGTAAGATCAACGATCCAACCTTATGGGAGGAGGATTATGATCAGGTAAATCTAGATGATTTACAACAGATGGACCTGCAATGGCAACTGACCATGTTCACGCAGAGGGTTAAACGATTTATGAAGAGAACTGTACGAAATCTCAGTGTAAGCAACAACGTTGGGTTTGATAAGTCAAAGGTGAAGTGTTACAACTGTCAAGGATTGGGATATTTTTCTAGAGAATGTCAAAGACCAAAAGTTGATAACCATCATAATCAAGTACGACAAATTTCCGGTAATTCATGGAATCAAGCTGCAATAGCTCGTCTGCTAACGAATGTATCCTCTAACAGACAGCTAGATGGTACGTATGACTGGATTTCGCATCCGGAATCAAATGTCATAGCTTTTATGGCTGAGCTAACTGACACTAATAGCAGAGCTGAAGCAAAAAACGAGGACACCCAGCAGTCCGATTCAAATCCTTTGGTATTGAAAAAATCTGAGGAGCAGACCACTCTGGAGTTTGCAGCTCAAATGGCCATCATGGAATCTGATCGGAAGAAGATATCTCTAAACTTTTCTACGTTTCATGATTTATGTGCTTTATGTACTACGTTAAATGATAAATTGAACCAAGTGCTAGAATCACATGCAACCATGACAGCTCAAATCCAATCAATAATATCAAAAAATGTTAGTTTGTTAGATATTAAGGAAGATCTTAGAGCCAGAATGAAAGGTGATGCTCAAGATGTAGTAGCTCTGAAAGACAAACTGAGTGAGCAGTGTGTTAGAAATGAGCTAATTTATGAGCATATAGAGACATTGACCAAAGAGATCTTCTTAAAAGATAAAGAATTAACTGAGGCTAGGGTTACGGTTGCAAAGGCCAATAGTAAAATTGAAAAGTTTAGGAACTCAACTCTAA